>JAVIAB010000126.1:68107002-68119502 GCA_032433765.1 Megaustenia siamemsis | reverse complement strand
CAGAGTTTTTCAGCACAAGAGAATCTGATCATCTGATTAAAAAAAAAACACGTTTAGCAAGTGTTTGGATCCTTCAGTTTCTTGACATTCAAGAAGCGAGACAGGCCTGCCTGTGTCATGCTCCCAGGCGTTGAGCTCCTGCTGCATTCGACTTGAGGCTCGCGCTATGTTCGGCATATCATAAGTGAACTTATCTTTGTGCAATATCCCACTAAAGGGGGTGGGGGGCATATATGACTGGAGAATAAAGGCCGCTTGTCCAGTGCAGGCGACACGAGGCGTTTGGATCTGAGTTTTTATTTCACCCCCGATCCAATACAACGTTGGGACTTCCGGTCAATATGACAGATAGGCGACATGAACGTTTGAGGCTCTGCTTGTTGCAGCTTCCTCATACACACATGTCAAGCTTGCTGCGGGAGTTACGGAGTTGAGTGATCTGTGCACACCGTGAACTGTGTTTTTCATTCGGATCATGGTTCGATATTCCAATTGCTTACCATGAATGATGATATCGTATGACGAACACAGTTCGGTTGCGTTCACTTTCGGTGCTGCTACGCCTTATGTCTTTTGGCGTGTGTTGTGGCTGCTATGAAAGGGAATCGTAGCTGCCTTTCCTTGTTTTTACCCTTCAATGAGATGCGTGTTAATTCAGATGATTCCACTGCCACGGGCGGTTGAGTAATTATGGATTTTAATTGGTTTGATGTGATACCGGGGCCTTCGACCAACTAATAACTATTAACTCTTTCCGCACGGGCGCTTTTTATCGGAAGAGATTTCAGAGACAAAATTGTTCATGGTTTTAAGAATCAATCTACATATTTATATTTATCTGACATATAACATATTATATATGAGTTTTTAGATAATTGAACAAGGAATTAGATTTCACCAATATCAAGATGATACAAGACATGTAAAAAGAATATGGTTTGATGGCGTTCACACTAATCAAATTGAGCGTAGCGCACTATGCGGCGAAATGTACGTTGCCGAAATCGGCATGGTGCACAGTGCAGCGAAACGTGCGGCAAGAGTAAAAACAAATAAGAAAAAAAACGTTTCACCCTTCCGGGTTTCGAACCCACGTTCTCTTAGATTTTAGCAAGACAAACTATTGATTCGGCCATCCACTCTCCTCATAAAACAGCTGTCACAGAATGTTTATGTTGTAATTAAAGCGCCACATTTGAAGTAAAATAACTGACGTGTATTTGCTAAAAGCAACTAGGAAATTAATTCTGTTTTTTTCTTTTTAATTGATCTCAAACATCAAAAATTCTAACAACGTCTGTAAACAGTGTTTCTTTATCTTGACTTTTATATGAATGTTATAGTTTATGTTCAAAGGTTCTGGTTGTAATGAATGGTTATAACATTCTGTGAGAAACGATTATAACATTCTGTGAGACACGATTATAACATTCTGTGAGACATGATCAAGTTATGTGGGCCATCTCCACAACGGGAAACGAAAATAATCCCTGCTTTGATCTCGGTAATTTGGTTTGAAAACATTGCGAGCAAAATTAGGGCAATAAAGGTGGGTGGAAGTTGAAAGAAAGATGGTCAGTGAAATGAAGTGTGTGAATCGATGAAGCAGGCTAGTTTTAACGACATCAAATTAATATATGCCTGTATATTTTGGACAGACAAGACACTATGTGTGTCGATTTTTTTCTTCCTTGCTGTTTGTAAGAATGTCCATGATTCACAGCAATTAATATATGCCTGTATATTTTGGACAGACAAGACACTATGTGTGTCGATTTTTATCCTTTACTGTTTATACGATTGTCCATGATTCACAGCAATTAATATATACCTGCATATTTTCGACAGACAAGACACAATAGGTGTCGATTTTTTTCTTCCTTGTTGTTTGTGAAATTGTCTATGATTCACAACCTTATGCTGCTATCGGGAATGTCCTCAGCAATTTGAATGTTACTATCTTGCTAACAATGTGCCATATGTCCTTCAAGGTGTTTGATGTTCCCATTGCTAATCTTCTTTTGATCTCTTTCTGTAGAACAATCTCCGTTGTTAGTCATTACAGATCCCAGGTATTCATAATTTGTTACAATTTCAAGTTCCTCACTTTTAATGATGATATTGGGTTGGCTTTGTTTTCTCTTTGTTTAGATTAAGGTTTTCCTCCTCACTGTGTTTTTTAACACACTTGATTGTCTCTTGTAATCCTTCTGTACTGTTTAAGAGGAGGATTACGTCATCAGTGTATCTGAGTTCTGGAATTATGTTGTCATTTATTGTGAAAGGGTGGAGCTTTACAAATCTGTCATCGTTTCTGGCATTTCTCATGATTTACTCGTCATAGATGTGATGTTCTCGTCATAGATGTGATGTTCTCATCATAGATGTGATGTTATCGTCATAGATGTGATGTTCTCGTCATAGATGTGATGTTCTCGTCATAGATGTGATGTTCTTGTCATAGATGTGATGTTCTCATCATAGATGTGATGTTCTCATCATAGATGCAGAACGGGTATGGAGAGAGGATGCATCATCTGGCTCATATCTGTTTGTACTTCAAACCGATGTGATATTTCTCCCGCTCTTCTGAAAGCTGTTGCTGTTCGTGATATAGCTGTTCGATAAGTTGTACTGTGTGTGTGTTGGAAGTCCATATCTTTCATGATGTTCCACAGTTTCTGATGTCGTACACAGTCAAAGACCTTGTTGTTATCTGTGTACGTATGATCATGTATGTATCTCTATGTTGTACACTACACTTCCCATGATGTTTCTCATGTTAAATATGTGATCCCCTGTGTCTCGACCATGATTAACTATGTAGAATGAACTAATGATCAGCCTTTGTTAACTACACAAAATGAACTAAAGATCTGACTTTGGTAACTGCACATAATGGAGTAAAGATCTGACTTTGATAACTGCACATAATGGAGTAAAGATCTGACTTTGATAACTGCACATAATGGAGTAAAGATCTGACTTTGGTAACTATACATAATGAAGTAAAGATCTGACTTTAGTAACTATACATAATGAAGTAAAGATCTGACTTTAGTAACTATACATAATGAAGTAAAGATCTGACTTTAGTAACTATACATAATGAAGTAAAGATCTGACTTTGGTAACTGCACATAATGAAGTAAAGATCTGACTTTAGTAACTATACATAATGAAGTAAAGATCTGACTTTAGTAACTATACATAATGAAGTAAAGATCTGACTTTAGTAACTATACATAATGAAGTAAAGATCTGACTTTAGTAACTATACATAATGAAGTAAAGATCTGACTTTGGTAACTGCACATAATGAAGTAAAGATCTGACTTTAGTAACTATACATAATGAAGTAAAGATCTGACTTTAGTAACTATACATAATGAAGTAAAGATCTGACTTTAGTAACTATACATAATGAAGTAAAGATCTGACTTTAGTAACTATACATAATGAAGTAAAGATCTGACTTTAGTAACTATACATAATGAAGTATACGTCATTGTGGGGCACATTGTTATGTATTGTCACACTCGTCAGGAAGTGCAGGGAGCAGAATCCAGTCGTGGCCAATGCGGAGGTTAACGCCCTCATTTTGAACAACACCGACGAAGACGATGCAGTCATCTATACAGACAGATCTGTAGTAGGACACCACAGGAGTGCATGGGCAGTTACAGCACGCTCGGCGGGCAGAATAGTCAAGGAAGACAGTAGTACATACGTTATGATCACGAGTAGCATGACGATGCAGTCATATATACAGACGGATCTGTAGTTGGACACCACAGGAGTGCATGGGCAGTTACAATATTATCGGCGGGCAGAATAGTCAAAAAAGACAGTAGTACATACGTTATGATCACGAGTAGCGTGATGATGGAGGTAATGGCAGTGACCAAGGCATTCATCTAGATAATGTCACAAGACTACACCCACGCATGTATACAGAGTGCTTCCATGAGCATAATTAAAACAAAATTAGAGGCGGGATCCGTACGTTGGCAATGGGTAGAGTCAATGCAGAAGTAAAAAATACGTAAGGTCACCTTTGTTTATGCCCCTGGACATGCGGGAGTACGGGGAAATGAAAGAGCGGACAGGTTGGCTAGCTGTGCTGTCCTTGAAGATGGTCAATCAATGCATCAAGCAGATGTCATTAATGTCCTCCATGATGCAAGAAGAGCACAGGACTTCGACAACCATGATTGCAACGTCACTCCTTCGGATGAGGGAGATGGGAGTTAAGATGGGCACAGCCAGAAACGAGAACCTTAGTGGACGTGTAAGAAGACTTAACTAACTCAGAACTGGAGTCGTCAGTCGCAGGACACTGCGGGACTTAATGAGGAGGGTATCTGAGCACCTATAGACATGTTTCCGAGTGGAGTGATGATAACTCATAAATAACGCAATAACCTAATTTCGCCTAATAAACGTCAGTGTAATGGTGCTAGAAGGAAAGCACTCGTCAAGTGAGTGAAGCAGAAGTATCGAAGTCCCACATTTAGACCATTTCATGTAGTCGATGTCTGATTGTCTGTAATCGTGTTCCTTCTATTAAATGCATCCTTTCAACATAATATAACTATAGGAATCTTCGTTTGAGAAGCCGGTCATGTTGTCGTTAGTGCAATTACCAGCCTACCAGAACGTTATGAGTTCGAATCCCAGTGGAAACAATGTGTCTTGAACTGGAAGGCATCGTGGTCCACCCACCCGAATTAATGAGCACAGGAGATGCATTCTGGGAAGGAAATACAGCGAGGATGTGAACTGGCCACCTCATATCCTGAAACTGAGCCTTACAATGACGTCATTATCACTTCAACCACCGTCAGTTGCTATGAGACTGCCTTTTGCTTTTATATTTATTTACAGAGAAATGTAGCTCTATCTCTCTCTCTCTCTCTCTATATATATATATATATATATATATATATATATATAGTTATAATGTCACAGTTTAATTTTCCAGCGATTGCTAACATCAATCATCTGCCTTATATTATTCCTTTTGATGTTTGTTTATTTGTTTGTGGCACAGCTTCATTTATTTCATTCCCTGTGATCATCATATCACTGGTATTGCCTTAAGCAAGAGATGAAATAACGGCGACACTAGAAAGTTAAGAATGTAACAAACTGATTGGATCTCCATTAACTCTCTCACTCCGAACAAACACAAAAGAAGCTTCCGTGATTACCATTAACTCTCTCACTTCGAAAAACACAATAGACTCTTCTATATACATCATGTCCCATTAATTACCAGTGAGGAATGCTAACAGTATTTTCTTGCTGCGTCATGTTATCTATTTAATTCTTTCAATGAGTGTACTCCTTAATGAGTTTCAATTACATATCAAATGTATGAAAGTATGAGATGCAGAATTGTTGAGGCAGGGGTTGCACTCCGCAGAATAAAAAAACAGACTTTCGCAACTTGCTTTTAACTATGTTAATAAGATAAGAAAATTATTTCCTGATATATGGAACCAATCTTCACATGAAGAAGCGGAGCGTGGACAATCTAACAGCAGACAAGAAAGACGTTGAGAACCACTTCAATATTTTTTTACAGAAGAGAGTGGAGAACAAATGTCCTTCCTTCCTTCCTTATCTCCCTCCTTCCCTCTTTCTGTTTCTGTCCCTCCATCTTTCCTTTTCTTTCTTTCTTTCTTTCTTTCTTTCTTTCTTTCTTTCTTTCTTTCTTTCTTTCTTTCTTTCTTTCTTTCTTTCTTTCTTTCTTTCTTTCTTTCTTTCTTTCTTTCTTTCTTTCTTTCTTTCTTTCTCTTTTCTTTCTTTCTTTCTTTCTTTCTTTCTTTCTTTCTTTCTTTCCTTCCTCCTTTCCTTTTTTTCTTTCTTCTTTCCTTCATTTCTTCCTTCTTCTCTCCCTTTTTCCCTTCACGCCTTTCTTTCTTTCTTTCTTCCCTTCCTCCCTCACTCTTCCCTTTCATTCTTTCTTTCTTTCTTTCTTTTATTCCTTCCTTCCTTTCCTTTCTCCATCTCTCCTTTCCTTCCTTCCTCATCTCATAGCATGGAACCGTTTTTTCACAACAGACAGGTTTCATTAACTGTCCCAGTATCTCTATCTTTAGTCACTCTTTTTGACTCTGCTTCGTCAAGGTCTGTCCATTCTTTGTTGCCATCATTCAATCTATACCTCTGCCCACTGCACCTTCTACCACCTTTCATAGTTCAATGCAGCATGGTCTTTGCTAGGCCAGCTGATCCTAATACATGGTCTATACATTTTAATTGACACTTTATTACAACAGTCAACAAAATCATAATGATTGGCTGTTGTATCCTTTGTGAACGTATGATAAGATCTAAGCAAGGGATGACCAGAGGTTTAATACAATATTATATCTCCTAATATTTAATATGAAATCAAAGAATTTAACTGCAGTTTGTATCCAACGATCTAAGGTAACTTGTAAGTGCGCCCATAATCTCTCCATGACTGAGAATAGAACGGAAAAGCAAAACAGAATAACGATGACGTTATGAAGGAGGTTAAATCAAAAAGAAAACTAGTAACTACCATGTGGATGAAATAGCCAGTATTGGTTTGCCATATATGAGAAGACAGTTAAGAGACGAATCAAAACAAAATACGTGTTGAGCTCTATAAGAAGAAGATGTTGGAAATACACCGGCCATGTTCTACGAATGAATGAAGAAAGACTTCACCGTCAGACATTCATGTGGAAACCATGTGGTAAAAAAAAACAAGGCAGACCAAGAGAACCGCTACGCAGAACAATTACTAGGGAAGGCTCAAACATGGGACTAAGAAATAACCAAGGACTAGCAGTAGATCGTCAATCATGGAGAACTTCAAATTTATTCTTATGTGCCGTCTTCGATCCGAGAGGAAGCTGATGATGATGATGATATCAAGAAAAGCGGATAACTGGGGTGATATATTATGGCAACCGGAAAAAAAGTTGACAAAAGTATTAATCGAAGGAAACAGAGGATAGCTACCAAATAAATTAAGAAATGTGTTTGTTTTGGATGACGAGATCAGAGTTAATGAAACAATTATTAAGATATCAAGTTGTGAAGTGACATGATCATGTACGCCAACAGGCACGGCTCGTGATGATGATGGTATGTACATAAACTTGAACTCAAAATCATCAGTATTTTTAGAATATCAAGTCCGGTAACTCTGTTCAAACTGCCAAACTATTTCCGGAACTCAAGAGTTAAAAAATACCGCCAAGCGAATAAAGTAAACACAGGTTGTATTAACCCTTATCGCGACACTCACAGAGACACGGCAGGACAACAGAACTAAAGAGAAACCAAACAGACTATTATCATAATCATGAAGAGTTAAAGAGTGTTTCAATCAATGCGACGATCTACAAGTAGAGGCACTACAATTGGCTATTAAAGGGCAATGGTTTCAGCCGGTCTTGTGCCTTAGTTTCCTCAAGGGCAACATGAAATGATACTTTAATAGAATAACGCTATGGAGGTTTGGTAACAACAGAAGAGATCGATGGCTAGAAAAGTTGAGAATGGCAAACAAGAAGAGATCGGTGAGAAAATCAAATTGACTGGGTAGGCCAATGTTAGGTTAAGTTTTGACTAGCTTGAGAGGCGGAATCGATAGTTAAACCCCCTGTGACCGGCACATGATGATAATTACGTTCACGCTGAGGTATTTCTGTTATTCGCTAGACGTTATATAGATCCTGCAGATACTAGACATTATATAGATCCTGCAGGTACCAGACATTATATAGATCCTGCAAGTAATAGACGTTATATATATGTCCTGCAGGTACTAGACATTATATAGATCCTGCAAGTAAACGACATTATATAGATCCTGCAGATAATAGACATATATATCCTACAGGTACTGGACATGCTATAGATCCTGCAGGTATTAGACATTATATAGATCCTGCAGGTGCTAGATATTATATAAATCCTGAAAGTATGTCACGACTTTACGTAAATGCTGCAGTTACTAGACAACACCGTTAAATCCTGCAGGTACTAAGCAATATTACATACATCTTGCAGGTACTAAGCAATATTACATATATCTTGCAGGTACTAAGCAATATTATATATATCTTGCAGATACTAAGCAATATTACATATATCTTGCAGGTACTAAGCAATATTACATATATCTTGCAGGTACTAAGCAATATTATATATATCTTGCAGGTACTAAACAATATTACATATATCTTGCAGGTACTAAGCAATATTATATATATCTTGCAGGTATTAAGCAATATTACATATATCTTGCAGGTACTAAGCAATATTATATATATCTTGCAGGTACTAAGCAAATTACATATATCTTGCAGGTACTAAGCAATATTACATATATCTTGCAGGTACTAAGCAATATTATATATATCTTGCAGGTACTAAGCAATATTATATATATCTTGCAGGTACTAAGCAATATTACATACATCTTGCAGGTACTAAGCAATATTACATACATCTTGCAGGTACTAAGCAATATTACATATATCTTGCAGGTACTAAGCAATATTATATATATCTTGCAGGTACTAAGCAATATTACATATATCTTGCAGATACTAAGCAATATTACATATTCTTGCAGGTACTAAGCAATATTATATATATCTTGCAGGTACTAAGCAATATTACATATATCTTGCAGGTACTAGACCATAGTACATAAATAGTGCAGGTACTAGACAACACAAAAACCATTAGGCTCTACTAAGCAACAATAATCGGTCCTGCAGCGTCACGGATCTACAACAATAAGAGCATCACAAAATAACCACAACAGAACCGAAATAAACAATCAGATTCATGAATGTAATAGAGTAGGACTATTCATTAAAAAAAATAATTGCTTATTATATCATCATCACCGAGTGCCTTCTCCGCAACGAAGGTTGGCTACCATGGATCGCCATTCTACTCTGTTTCTTGCTCTGATGGTGCAGGCTGTCATAGATTGACTTGTCCATCTTTTGATGTTACTCGTCCATGTTAGTCTTGGTCTGCCTCTGCCTCTTTTACCTTGTATTTTCCCTTCCAATTATTATATATGTATATATATAATTTATTTATTTCAATTTTTTGTGTTTTAGGTGGGGTGTGGAGTGCACATTTCGTAACCCCTTCACACAATCACTTTCAGCAACGCCCTTGAAAATCACTATTACTATCATCCCAACAACTACCACGACAACTATATGCATAACAATTACTGCAACCAGCAACAACAATCGCAACCATTTCTTTTATCACCCGTCAACTAAATGATAACCTTTCTGAGAAATGACAAACGAATACCCTCCCCTCAAACATCAAACGAATACATTCGGTATCTCCTACGTCTAGAACACACAACAACAGACCCCCAATTCCTTTGTTCTCAATGATATCATCAAATCGTAGCAGTTTTTGCATGCTTTTCTTATATTCTTTCTGTAGATCGATAATTTTTTGTCTTCCCATTTTGTTCGGTTCTTTATCGATCGGTCTATGGGAATCCGAATGCCTAATCTCAGCCAGTGGCAGAGTCCATATGTGCCCGTTACAGGGAACAAGATGCTGGGAAAGCTCTGGATTATAATGTGTCATATGACTCAGGGCAGACCTTTAGTTAAGATAGTAATAAATGTGTATATCAGATGAGGAGAAGGAGAAGGAAAGGAATTTTTTTTAGATAAAGAGAAAGAAGGAAACTTTAATGGAAGGAGAAAAGAAGAAAAAAAGACAGAAATTTTAATAAAAGTTGGAAAGAAGGAGAAAGAAAGAAAATTTTAATAATAGAAGTAGAAATGAAGGAGAAAGAAAGAAATTTTAATAGAAGTAGAAAAGAAAGAATTTTCAATAGAATGAGAGAGAAAGGAGAATGATACACAATTAAGTAGAAGGAGAAAAGAAGGAGAAAGAAAGAAATTTTAGTAGAAAGGGAGAGGAAGGAGGGAAAAAAGAAGTTTAATAAAAAAGAGGGGGGAAAACGAGAAAGAAAGAAATTTAAGGGAAGGAGAGAAAAAGAAGAAGAAGTAAAAAAAAAAAAAAGTTTAATACCATAAGGAAAGGAGGAGAAATGAAAAAAACTTTAATAGCAGGAGAAAGTAAGATATTTTTAATGGAATGATAGCAGAAGGAGAAAGTAAGAAATTTTAATGGAATGATAGCAGAAGGAGAAAGTAAGAAATTTTAATGGAATGAATGCAGAAGGAGAAAGTAAGAAATTTTAATGGAATGAATGCAGAAGGAGAAAGGAAGAAATTTTAATGGATTGAATGCAGAAGGAGAAAGGAAGAAATTTTAATGGATTGAATGCAGAAAGAGAAAGGAAGAAATTTTAATGAAAGGAGATAATAAAGAGAAAAAAAATAAAATTTAATGAAAGGAGAAAGAATGATATTCTAATAAGAAGGGGAAAACATATGGGACAAGAGAGTGAAAAATGCAAGAAAAATGAATTTGAAAATGATGTTGACAGATTCAACGAGACCAAGAGCAAGTAGAAGAGAAAACACACAAAAAAGAAATAAAGAAGAGAGGAGAGCATTCGGATAAAAGGGGAAATATTAAAATAGAAGGAAGAATAAATAATACGTACACACACACACACATTAAACTTCATAAAGAGAGAACAAGGAAGATTAAAAGACAAACCGTTGGTACATACAATATATGGTGTCACGTGTTCCCTATTGCTTCAGCCATTGGCCTAGTTTTATCTACATGGTTAAACCGGTGCCAACTGTCTGGCAGAAAAATATATGTCGTAGTCATATAAGGCGGGGTGAACCAAGAAGCTTGTGACCGGGATCAATCCGACTTTTCGACTTCACTAGATTAGTTCAATATGGTCTGCTATCTATCTATCTATCTTTCTGTCTGTCTGTTATCTGTCTGTTTATCTGTCTGTCATCCGTCCATCTGTCCATCCATCCATCTATCCATCCATCCATCCATCCATCCATCCATCCATCCATCCATCCATCCGTCCGTCCGTCCGTCGTCTGTCGTCTGTCCGCCTGTCCGTCTGTCTGTCTGTCTGTCTATCTATCTATCTATCTATCTATCTATCTATCTATCTATCTATCTATCTATCTATCTATCTATCTATCTATCTATCTATCTATCTATCTATCAAGCTGAAGACGGCATACATATCCATCATTTTAGCCTCGTGTGCCCGACGATCTTGTTATCGAGTCTCAGACCTTGCACAGAACCGCACTGTAACTCGACCACGCGTCTCTGCTCAGGACAAGCCGTTCAATCTCGGTAATGAAGCTTCTGCCTGCTGTTCTTGCCTCCCGCCTCAATGATATATTTAGTGTTTCTCTAGGTCAGCTTCTTATACTTTAACCCTCTGGTTCCCATTTGAGGGCTTGTATGTTCTGTCACTGCTCTCTTTCACAAGAGAACCCAGCAGCTGTAGGTAGTGAGATGATCAGAAACACCACAAACTCCGCATCCAGTTACTCACACCTCCACCACCAGGTAAGTGTTTCACCTCTTTAATGTCAATAACTTTTACTGGTAAGGAAAGGTGGATGTATAACTACAACAGACCCACCTGGATAATTATAACAGACCCACCTGGATAATTATAACAGGGTCACCTGGATACTTATAACAGAGACACATGGATAATTATAACATAGACACCTGGATAATTATAATAGACACCTGGATAATTATAACAGAGACACCTGTATAATTATAACAGAGACAACTGGATAATTATAACAGAGACACCTGGATAATTATAACACTGACACCTGGATAATTGTAACAGACCCACCTGGATAATAATCTATTATATATGTTATATATATATATATATAATATATATATATATTATATATATATATATATATATAATGTAAAACTGAATGTTTCAATAAATCTGTGTTTATGAAAGAGAATTCAGCTGCTATTAAAAGCTAGTTGTGACCTAAGGGATTAAATCATAGACAGTAGGCAAACAAATAAAAAGACGATTACATGTCACAGAGATGGGATTTCTCAGAAGAATGTTGAAAGTTCCCTGAACAGCTAAAGCAACGAAGACATTCTCAAATAGGCCAACACAAAAATTGAGCTCCTAGAAAACATCAGAAAGAAACAATCAACATTTTTCGAGCACATCATGAGATGTGAAAAGTTAGAATACTTGCTTACAACTGGCAAAATACAGGGAAAGAGAGATCGCGGACGACAAAGAGCGAAAATACTAGATAACTTGGTGTCATGGCATGGAAAACACTTAACAACATTATTAAAACCATGCACTGTGGACAGAAGTTAATGGAAGGTCATGATCATCTACGGCGACGGGTATGGCACATGATGATAATGTCTTTTGCGCGGTAATTACAAATCTTGGCTGTCCATTGTTTTCCTGTTCCTAACTTTTAGACATGTAGCTAAGGAAACTGGTTCCCTTTCTATCTCTCTCTCTCTCTCTCTCTCTCTCTCTTTCTCTC
>JAVIAB010000126.1:67948982-68106902 GCA_032433765.1 Megaustenia siamemsis | reverse complement strand
AACGTGTCTCTTGGAGTACGGCTATATCACCTGAAGTCTTTTCTGTTCATTGTTGATTATGCTGTCTTTCTGGCGTCGTTTATATCACGCAAATTGTCAGATAGGCCAGTTTGCATTGTGCGGACGTTCCAGCAACCCAAACGTTTGAGTTTCTTAATTGTTGGTTTCACCTGTGTGGCAGGTGTGGATGGTAACCTGTCGACACCAAAATGGCGATTATGGAGTGTCCTCTCCAGGGCGCGAGCTTGGGCAGAAAAAGAAAGAGACAAGTTGTTGCCCATGCAGCATGTTTCTTCACTCCAACGCAGCCGAGCGGTCCAAAGGTCTAGCAGGGCAAGAACAGTTTGGTGCCAACTGCGCCGCAGGATTGCCAGAGCAATGTTGAAATCAACACAGAACTGCTTAGGGACTCCATCTCCGAATTTTTCCTCAGGGTTTAACTCCCGAAGTCTATTCCATGAACGGGTACCGCGCCAGACAGCGGGGGTTTATAATCGGAGTTGACCTTCTCTCCTAGATGCGTTGCCATCTTTAGGCTGACGGGTCGCACCTACCCGGGAGGAGGTTAGGGCGCCTCCGATTCTCTGACGAAACGTCATAGGGCATGGGGCATTTTATAGAAATAGCTGCCCCACGCAACTAATTCACCCCACCCTCGGTAATCGCCACTTGACTTCGTTTTGCGGAACGTGGCTGGTTATTCTATATTCTCAGCACGCCTCTATATCTAGAGCCGGCCACTGTTCCACTAGTGGACACGTTTAGAAGTAGGTCAAGCCGCCTACCCCTAGGCGACAGGTAGGATAGTGCCTAAGCACTCTCCACGCGTGAATCCGCTGTTCATATTATCGAAAATGGGTCACTTACATTGAGTCCACAATGAATGAAAATACCATCCGATCCTTACCAATGAAATTACACAATCATCATCGAATAAAAAAAAGAACCACAGAATCATGCAGGATAACTGCTACAGGCAAAACGTCTTTCTGCTATCATCTTTAATCGAAATACACACGGCATGGCGACAAACATGTCTAGCTAGGACGCCATCTTAACCAGAACCACATTTTAATACTAATTGTTACGCAAATAAGATTTTGAAATTATTTAGCTAATTGTCATGAAATTGTGAACTAACTCAAAGTTGAGGGAATAGAACCTAGAGACAGCTCAGAACTACAACTACCTGGGGCATACTATAACCAGTGATGGAAAATGTAAAATTGAAATAAACAAAAGAATCATCATCATCATGTGCCATACCGGTAGGCGTAGGCAATCATGTCCTTCCACATCTTCTATCTACAGTGCATCGTATCAGTTCTGTTGTTGACTGTTTTTCATGCCATGACACCAAGCTATCCAGTATTCTCTCTCTTTGTCGTTCCGCGATCTCTCTTTCCTTTTATTTTGCCAGTTGTAACCAAGTATTCCAACTTTCCTCTTCTCATGATGTGCCCGAAAAATGTTGATTGCTTCTTTCTGATGTTTTTTAAGAGCTTTAAGAGTGTCTGGCAGTCTGTAGAAGTCATCTCGACGAATGATTGCTTTTCTAGTCCTTGATAATATGGATCTGCCCTATGGAAGCGAATCATTGACAGTAAAAAAGAAATGAAAAGACGATTTGATGACACGGAGATGAAATTTCTCAGAAGAATGTTGAAAGTTCCTGGACAGCTAAAAAGAGGATATTCTCAAAGAGGCCAACACAAAAATGGAGCTCCTAAGAAAGGTCAGAAAGAAACAATCAACATTATTCGGGCACATTTTGAGAAGAGCAAAGTTGGAATACTTAGTCACAACTGGCAAAATACAGGGAAATAGAGATAACGGATGACAAAGAGAGAAAAATACTAGATAGCTTGGTGTCATGACATGGAAAAACAGTCAACAACAGAACTGATACGATGCATTGTGGATAGAAGATTGTGGAAGGACATGATCACCCACGCCAACCGTAGGGCACAGGTTGATGATGTCGACTGCAATCACCGCGAGGTGTTCAGGTCAGATTTATTATCTCCCCCTGATAGAAAAAAAAACAATTGTTTTTTACCCTAGCGTTCGATTCTGCACTCCAGTGGTTTGGAGCCTGAACTGTTATTTATTCTGTCACCCTAAGATATCTCAACAAAGACGGATAAACATTTCGTGACGTCTAGTAGTAAACACACACACACACACACCGAAAGGTCATAAGTTCGATTCCCAGTCGAGCAAAACCTTAAAGTACTGACCTTCAACTATCGATAAGGTCACAAACTGCTTTGGTAGTCATTAATATCGAACATAAATCCCGGTTATGACGTTCTGCGCATATTTTGTAGACTTTTGTATGACCTGCTGACCGATATAACCCAAATCAAAGCAAATCCTGATTGATGATATATGGAACTATAATCTATGTGGCACGCAGTCATCAAACAGACGGTAATTTGTTTAATGCCGATTGGTTCTTTTTAGTAATTATGCACCAATGGGATCTTAAACTCATCTTCTTGTGTTTGTTGTTTATGTTGTTGCTCTCATTATCATTATCATCATTCACGGTTTTCTTCTCTGTGTGAAGCTAACGATCCTGCTGATTCACAACAATTTGGTTGCCCATTTATGATTTTATTTATTCTTTCTTATTTCATCAAGACCTCCATAAATTCTTCGCCGACAGTTCTTGATCCATCTTTGTTCTATCCTATTTTTATGTATGTTCCTTATCAGATCGCTCTTCATCTGTCTTGACTTTATCTATAGATAATATATCTACTTTAAAAATCTACTTTATCTATAATCTGTTCTAGAACATTCTTTTCCAATGCTCCCTTCATCTAACTTACTTTATAATCTGTTCTAGATCATTCTTTTCCAATGCTCCCTTCATCTAACTTACTTTTTAATCTGTTCTAGACCTCTCTTTTCCAATCCTCCCTTAATCTAACTTATTTTAATCTGTTCTAGATCATTCTGTTCCAATCCTCCATTCATCTAACTTACTTTTTAATCTGTTCTAGACCTCTCTTTTCCAATCCTCCATCTAACTTACTTTTAATCTGTTCTAGATCATTCTGTTCCAATCCTTCATTCATCTACTTACTTTTTAATCTGTTCTAGATCAATCTGTTCCAATCCTCCATTCATCTAACTTACTTTTTAATCTGTTCTAGACCTCTCTTTTCATACACTCCCATCAGATACTTTACCTCTAATCCTTGCAGATCGCACTTTCACTATCCTCCCTCTATATTTAGCCTATATCTAATCCCACATATATCCAACATCTCCTATCCTCCCTCTATCTACAGTACCTCTAATCTCTTCCAGATCCTACTTCTCCTATCTTTCTCTGATTCTTTTTACCTGATATTTTTTCCTGCTGTTTCAAAGTTGCTGCGACCTTCCATACAAACTGCATTCTTGATTGATTTTGCTGTCACCTCTTGAACGTATACAAAATCGATGGATTGTTAACACTGTAGCCATCTTGTGTGTGCATGTGGATGGGTAGTTGTGTGTGCATTTGGGTGGGTAGTTGTGTGTGCATGGGGTGGGTAGTTGTGTGTGCATGTGGGTGGGTAGTTGTGTGTGCATGTGGGGGTAGTTTGTGTGTGCATGTGGGTGGGTAGTTGTGTGTGCATGTGGGTGGGTAGTTGTGTGTTTAATGTGCATGTGGGTGTTAATTGTGTGTGTATGTGGGGGGTAATTGTGTGTGCATGTGGGTGGGTAGTTTGTGTGTGCATGTAGGTGGATTACTGTGTGTGATTTGTGTGTGTGGGGGGTAGTTGTGTGTGCATGTGGGTGGTAGTTGTGTGTGAATGTGTGTGTGTGGTAGGTGTGTGTGCATGTGGGTGGGTAGTTGTGTGTGCATGTGGGTGGGTAGTTGTGTGTGCATGTGTGTGTGTGAATGTGTGTGTGTGAATGTGTGTGTGTGTGGGTAGTTGTGTGTGAATGTATATGTGGTGGGTAGTTGTGTGTGCATGTGGGTGGGTAGTTGTGTGTGAATGTGTGTGTGAGGGGTAGTTGTGTGTACATGTGGGTGGGTAGTTGTGTGTGCATGTGGGTGGGTAGTTTGTGTGTGCATGTGGATGGGTAGTTGTGTGTGCATGTGGGTGGGTAGTTGTGTGTGCATGTGGGTGGGTAGTTGTGTGTGCATGGGGTGGATAGTTGTGTGTGAATGTGTGTGTGGGGGTAGTTGTGTGTGCATGTGGGTGGGTAGTTGTGTGTTAGTGTGCATGTGGGGTTTAGTTGTGTGTGCATGGAGGGTAATTGTGTGTGCATGTGGGTGGGTAGTTGTGTGTGCATTGGGTGGGTAGTTGTGTTGTGATTTTGTGTGTGGGGGTAGTTGTGTGTGCATGTGGGTGGGTAGTTGTGTGTGTATGTGGGTGGGTAGTTTGTGTGTGAATGTGTGTGTGTGGTAGTTTGTGTATGCAATGTGGTGGGTAGTTGTGTGTGCATGTGGGTGGGCAGTTGAGTGTGCATGTGGTGTGAGTAGCTGTGTGCTCATGTGGGTGATAGTTGTATGTTTATGGGATGGGAAGTTGGGTGTGAATGTGTGTGTTGTGTGTGGGGTAGTTGTGTGTGCATGTGGGGGTAGTGTGTGTGCATGTGGGAGATAGCTGTGTGTGCATGTGGGTGGGTAGTTGTGTGTGCATGTGGGTGGGTATTCTGTGTGTGTGGGAGGGGGGTGGTAGTTGTGTATGGAGGAAGTTTAGGGTGGCTTTTAAAGCTTCTGTAGACCGATATAATCGGGACTTATTATTAACCAAGACATAATTCCACATGTTTTTACGGTGTTTCCAATAACACAATTTTGATCGTTTATTTATCTTGCCCTGTCGTAGACGGCGTTGTATGTGCATGTGGGTGGGTATTGTGTGTGCATGTGGGGTTAGTTGTCTGTGCATGTGGGTGGGTAGTTGTCTGTGCATGTGGGTGGGTAGTTTGTATGTGCATGTGGGTGGGTAGTTGTGTGTTCATGTGGGTGGGTAGTTGTGTGTGCATGTGGGTGGGTAGTTGTGTGTGCTGTGGGTGGTATTCTGTGTGTGTGGGAGGGGGTGGTAGTTGTGTATGGAGGAAGTTTGGGTGGCTTTTAAAGCTTCTGTAGACCGATATAATCGGTGACTTATTATTACCAAGACATAATTCCACATGTTTTTACGGTGTTTCCAATAACACAATTTTGATCGTTTATTTATCTTGCCCTGTCGTAGACGGCGTTGTATGTGCATGTGGTGGGTAGTTGTGTGTGCATGTGGGGGTTAGTTGTCTGTGCATGTGGGTGGGTAGTTGTCTGTGCATGTGGGTGGTAGTTTGTATGTGCATGTGGGTGGGTAGTTGTGTGTTCATGTGGGTGGGTAGTTGTGTGTGCATGTGGGTGGGTAGTTGTGTGTGCATGTGGGTGGGTAGTTGTGTGTGCATGTGGGTGGGTAGTTGTGTGTGCATGTGGGTGGGTAGTTGTGTATGCATGTGGGGGTAGTTGTGTGTGCATGTGGGTGGTGTTAGTTGTGTTTGCATGTGGGTGGGTAGTTGTGTGTGCATGTGGGTGGGTAGTTGTGTGTGCATGTGGGTGGGTAGTTGTGTTTGCATGTAACTATTGACTGTTGATGTTTACGTTCAAAGATCGGTCACTTTCATTTGTACATCTGCTTTAAAGACTCCATCAACAAAACTAAAGGCTCCATCACAAAACTAAAGGTTCCATCAACAAAACTAAAGGTTCCATCAACAAAACTAAAGGTTCCATCAACAAAACTAAAGGTTCCATCACAAAACTAAAGGTTCCATCAACAAAACTAAAGGTTCCATCAACAAAACTAAAGGCTCCATCAACAAAACTAAAGGCTCCATCACAAAACTAAAGGTTCCATCAACAAACACTAAAGGTTCCATCAACAAACTAAAGGTTCCATCAACAAAACTAAAGGCTATATCTACTAAAGTAAAGGTTCCATCAACAAAACTAAAGGTTCCATCAACAAAACTAAGGCTATATCTACTAAAGTAAAGGTTCCATCAACAAAACTAAAGGTTCCATCAACAAAACTAAAGGTTCCGTCAACAAAACTAAAGGTTCCATCAACAAAACTAAAGGTTCCATCAACAAAACTAAGGCTTCCATCAACAAAACTAAAGGCTCCATCAACAAAACTAAAGGTTCCATCAACAAAACTAAAAGCTCCATCAACAAAACTAAAGGCCATATCTACAAAACTAAGGCTCCTTCACCAAAACTAAAGGCTCCATCAACAAAACTAAAGGCTCCATCAACAAAACTAAAGGCTCCATCAACAAAACTAAAGGCTCCATCACAAAACTAATGGCTCCATCAACAAAACTAATGGCTCCATCAACAAAACTAAAGGCCATATCTACTAAACTAAAGGCTCCATCAACAAACTAAAGGCTCCATCAACAAAATTAAGGCCATATACTAAACTAAAGGCTCCATCAACAAAACTAAAGGTTCCATCAACAAAACTAAAGGCTCCATCAACAAAACTAAAGGCCATATCTACTAAACTAAAGGCTCCATCAACAAAACTAAAGGCTCCATCAACAAAATGAAGGCCATATCTACTAAACTAAAGGCTCCATCAACAAAATTAAAGGCCACATCTACTAAACTAAAGGCTCCATCAACAAAACTAAAGGCTCCATCAACAAAACTAAAGGCCATATCTCTAAACTAAAGGCTCCATCAACAAAACTAAAGGCCATATCTACTAAACTAAAGGCTCCATCGACAAAACTGAAGGCTCCATCAACAAAATTAAGGCCATATCTACTAAACTAAAGGCTCCATCAACACAACTAAGGCTCCATCAACAAAACTAAAGGCCATATATACTAAACTAAAGGCTCCATCAACAAAACTAAAGGCTCCATCAAGAAAACTAAAGGCTCCATCAACAAAACTAAATTCTCCATCAACAAAATTAAAGGCTCCATCAACAAAACTAAAGGTTCCATCAACAAAACTAAAGGCTCCATCAACAAAACTAAAGGCTCCATCAACAAAACTAAAGGCTCCATCAACAAAACTAAAGGCTCCATCAACAAAACTGAAGGCCCCATCAACAAAACTAAAGGCCATATCTACTAAACTAAAGGCTCCATCACAAAACTAAAGGCTCCATCTACTAACTAAGGGTCCATCAACAAAACTAAAGGCTCCATCACAAAACTAAAGGCCATATCTACTAAACTAAAGGCTCCATCTACTAAACTAAAGGCTCATCAACAAAACTAAAGGCTCCATCAAAAAACTAAAGGCCATATCTACTAAACTAAAGGCTCCATCAACAAACTAAAGGCCATATCTACTAAACTAAAGGCTCCATCGACAAAACTGAAGGCTCCATCAACAAAATTAAAGGCCATATCTACTAAACTAAAGGCTCCATCAACACAACTAAAGGCTCCATCAACAAAACTAAAGGCCATATATACTAAACTAAAGGCTCCATCAACAAAACTAAAGGCTCCATCAAGAAAATTAAAGGCTCCATCAACAAACTAAATTCTCCATCAAGAAATTAAGGCTCCATCAACAAAACTAAAGGTTCCATCAACAAAACTAAAGGCTCCATCAACAAAACTAAAGGCTCCATCAACAAAACTAAAGGCTCCATCAACAAAACTAAAGGCTCCATCAACAAAACTGAAGGCCCCATCACAAAACTAAAGGCCATATCTACTAAACTAAAGGCTCCATCGACAAAACTAAAGGCTCCATCTACTAAACTGAAGGGTCCATCAACAAACTAAAGGCCATATCTACTAAACTAAGGCTCCATCAACAAAACTAAAGGCCATATCTACTAAACTAAAGGTTCCATCAACAAAACTAAGGCTCCATCAACAAAACTAAAGGCTCCATCACAAAACTAAAGGCATATCTACTAAACTAAAGGGTCCATCAACAAAAACTAAAGGCCATATCTACTAAACTAAAGGGTCCATCAACAAACTAAAGGCCATATCTACTAAACTAAAGGGTCCATCACAAAACTAAAGGCTCCATCAACAAAACTAAAGGGTCCATCAACAAAACTAAAGGCCATATCTACTAAACTAAAGGGTCCATCAACAAAACTAAAGGCCATATCTACTAAACTAAAGGTCCATCAACAAAACTAAAGGCTCCATCAACAAAACTAAAGGCTCCATCAACAAAACTAAAGGCCATATCTACTAAACTAAAGGGTCCATCAACAAAACTAAAGGCTACATCAACAAAACTAAAAGCTCCATCAACAAAACTAAAGGCCATATCTACTAAACTAAAGGCTCCATCAACAAAACTAAAGGCTCCATCAAAAAAACTAACGCTCCATCAACAAAATTAAAGGCCGTGTCTACTAAACTAAAGCTCCATCAACAAAACTAAAGGCTCCATCAACAAAACTAAAGGCTATATCTACTAAAGTAAAGGCTCCATCAACAAAACTAAGGCTCCATCAACAAAACTGAAGGCTATATCTACTAAAGTAAAGGCTCCATCAACAAAACTAAAGGCTCCATCAACAAAACTAAAGGCTCCATCAACTAATTTAAAAGGCTCCATCAACAAAACTAAAGGCCATATCTACTAAACTAAAGGCTCCATCAACAAAACTAAAGGCTCCATCAACAAAACTAAAGGCTCCATCAACAAAACTAAAGGCTCCATCAACAAAACTAAAGGCTCCATCAACAAAATTAAAGGCCATATCTACTAAACTAAAGGCTCCATCTGCAAAACTAAAGGCTCCATCAACAAAATTAAAGGCCATATCTACTAAACTAAAGGCTCCATCAACAAAACTAAAGGCTCCATCAACAAAATTAAAGGCCATATCTACTAAACTCAATAAAATTAAAGGCACCATCAACAAAACTAAAGGCTCCATCAACAAAACTAAAGGCTCCATCAACAAAACTAAAGGCTCCATCAACAAAACTAGGCTCCATCAACAAAACTAAAGGCTCTATCAACAAAACTAAAGGCCATGTCTACTAAACTAAAGGCTCCATCAACAAAACTAAAGGCACCATCAACAAACTAAAGGCTCCATCAACAAAACTAAAGGCTCCATCAACAAAACTAAAGGCTCCATCAACAAAATTAAAGGCCATATCTACTAAACTAAAGGCTCCATCTGCAAAACTGAAGGCTCCATCAACAAAATTAAAGGCCATATCTACTAAACTCAATAAAATTAAAGGCACCATCACAAAACTAAGGCTCCATCAACAAAATTAAAGGCCATATCTACTAAACTCAATAAAATTAAAGGCACCATCACACAAAACTAAAGGCTCCATCAACAAAACTAAAGGCTCCATCAACAAAATTAAAGGCCTAATCTACTAAACTCAATAAAATTAAAGGCACCATCAACAAAACTAAAGGCTCCATCAACAAAAACTAAAGCTCCATCACAAAACTAAAGGCTCCATCAACAAAACTAAAGCTCCATCAACAAAACTAAAGACTCCATCAACAAAACTAAAGGACCTATCTACAAAACTAAAGTTCATGTTAACAAACACTTTAAGCTCCATGGGGAGCATAGGTCTTCAACAAACACTGTCGAAACCGTTCTGTTTCTACCATTCTTTTAAGATCATTCCATGTCTTCCCCATCATTTTCATCTCTACTTCCATCTGTCTTCTCCAAGAATATGTTGTCTTCCTCTTTGTCTTTTTCCTTGGGGATTCCAAAAAAGGCATGTTGTGTAATTCTCTCAGCTGGCTTCCGCAGTATGTGTCCTATCCAGCGCCATCGTCTTTGCTGTATCTCTTTATCCACTGGAATTTGACTGGTACATTTCCATAATTCTATGTTAGTGATTCCATGCTTTTTCATATTTTCCATCCTTGTATTCTGTGCAAGCATTCATTAAAGGAGGTCTGTATCTTCATGATTGTCATTTTTGTCGTTCTCCATGTTTCACAGCGATGTAATAGGAATGACTTAACATTGGAGTTTGATTTTTATTTTGTATTTCAAATAATTTCTTTTGACTCCCATATGTTTCCCTGTGCAACGAATGCTCCTCTTGCTTTTGATATCCTTATTTTTGTATCACTCTCTGTTCCTCCGATATTACACTACTCGCTGGAATATACAAACAAATTGTACAATAAAACCATGAAAATGAAGAAATTAAACGTGTGCTATATTAACTTGATCTAACATTTGTAGTTTCCATCTATTGGCATTGATCTTAACACAGACCTATGTTTTGCCAGTTTTCTTCGTTTCATAAAATTCCATTCTGACCTCGTTGTCGCCTCGAACTAGAACTCGACGAGTGATGTGAAATGTGCTAGACGAGTGATGTGAAATGTGTTAGACGAGTGATGTGAAATGTGCTAGACGAGTGATATGAAATGTGTTAGACGAGTGATGTGAAATGTGCTAGACGAGTGATGTGAAATGTGTTAGACGAGTGATGTGAAATGTGTTAGACGAGTGATGTGAAATGTGTTAGACGAGTGATGTGAAATGTGCTAGACGAGTGATGTGAAATGTGTTAGACGAGTGATATGAATGTGTTAGACGAGTGATGTGAAATGTGTTAGACGAGTGATGTGAAATGTGTTAGACGAGTGATATGAAATGTGCTAGACGAGTGATGTGAAATGTGTTAGACGAGTGTTATGAAATGTGTTAGACGAGTGATGTGAAATGTGCTAGACGAGTGATGTGAAATGTTTAGACGAGTGATATGAAATGTGTTAGACGAGTGATGTGAAATGTGCTAGACGAGTGATGTGAATGTGCTAGACGAGTGATGTGAAATGTGTTAGACGAGTGATGTGAAATGTGCTAGACGAGTGATGTGAAATGTGTTAGACGAGTGTTATGAAATGTGTTAGACGAGTGATATGAAATGTGCTAGACGAGTGATGTGAAATGTGTTAGACGAGTGTTATGAAATGTGTTAGACGAGTGATGTGAAATGTGCTAGACGAGTGATGTGAAATGTGTTAGACGAGTGATGTGAAATGTGCTAGACGAGTGATGTGAAATGTGCTAGACGAGTGATGTGAAATGTGTTAGACGAGTGATGTGAATGTGCTAGACGAGTGTTATGAAATGTGTTAGACGAGTGATGTGAAATGTGCTAGACGAGTGATGTGAAATGTGTTAGACGAGTGATATGAAATGTGCTAGACGAGTGATGTGAAATGTGTTAGACGAGTGATGTGAAATGTGCTAGACGAGTGTTATGAAATGTGTTAGACGAGTGATGTGAAATGTGCTAGACGAGTGATGTGAAATGTGTTAGACGAGTGATATGAAATGTGCTAGAGAGTGATGTGAAATGTGTTAGACGAGTGTTATGAAATGTGTTAGACGAGTGATGTGAAATGTGCTAGACGAGTGATGTGAAATGTGTTAGACGAGTGATATGAAATGTGTTAGACGAGTGATGTGAAATGTGCTAGACGAGTGATGTGAAATGTGTTAGACGAGTGATGTGAAATGTGTTAGACGAGTGATGTGAAATGTGCTAGACGAGTGATGTGAAATGTGCTAGACGAGTGATGTGAAATGTGTTAGACGAGTGATGTGAAATGTGTTAGACGAGTGATGTGAAATGTGCTAGACGAGTGATGTGAAATGTGTTAGACGAGTGATGTGAAATGTGTTAGACGAGTGATGTGAAATGTGTTAGACGAGTGATGTGAAATGTGCTAGACGAGTGATGTGAAATGTGCTAGACGAGTGATATGAAATGTGTTAGACGAGTGATATGAAATGTGCTAGACGAGTGATGTGAAATGTGCTAGACGAGTGATGTGAAATGTGCTAGACGAGTGATATGAAATGTGTTAGACGAGTGATGTGAAATGTGCTAGACGAGTGATGTGAAATGTGCTAGACGAGTGATGTGAAATGTGTTAGACGAGTGATATGAAATGTGTTAGACGAGTGATGTGAAATGTGCTAGACGAGTGATGTGAAATGTGCTAGACGAGTGATTGAAATGTGTTAGACGAGTGATGTGAAATGTGTTAGACGAGTGATATGAAATGTGTTAGACGAGTGATATGAAATGTGCTAGACGAGTGATGTGAAATGTGCTAGACGAGTGATGTGAAATGTGTTAGACGAGTGATGTGAAATGTGCTAGACGAGTGATGTGAAATGTGCTAGACGAGTGATATGAAATGTGTTAGACGAGTGATGTGAAATGTGCTAGACGAGTGATGTGAAATGTGTTAGACGAGTGATGTGAAATGTGTTAGACGAGTGATATGAAATGTTAGACGAGTGATATGAAACAGCCTGAAAGATAAGATCAGAAATGAAGAACTAGGAAATAAGCTAGGAATAATTCCCGCCATTGAATACATCAAGAAACAAAATATAAAAAACCTATGTCCTGTGATCAAGACAGAAAACCAAAACTCAACACAGCAGAAGCCATCACAAGAGTAAAAGACCGCTAGCTCACATTAACACTGAAAGACAAATCAATAAGGGAAAGGTTACTACACGAGAAGGTTCGAGTTCAAATCCCAGTGAATGTAAATTCATCTCCATTCGACTAAGACTTTTAAAGCAACCATCCTTTGAATTATCTGAGAAATCAAGCGATGCTTTCTTGAGAAATATAGCGATCTGACGTAATATTGACCACATCATCAATGAAACTGCCAATGGCTGTGGAGCTAACTGATAATCGCAAGATTCGCCTGAGGGCGTGGCTTATTACGTTGTGTTTGACGTAGCTTTTGATGAGCAATTAGTATGATAAGTGACGTCACCGAAGCAACGTTTCCGATGTAAATACCATGTGACTTTTTATTACATTCAAGCTGAGACGCCATTGGCTGACGCATTGGTCGGAGTGTCCCAGCAACCAATGGACGCGCTTGGTTTCATTTTTAAAATGTTCGCATTGCTTTGTTTGTTCATTAATGACTTGATTACACACGCACATCTCCCACCAACTCTTGACCACATGTATATCCTTCTTCTTCTTCTTCTGTTAGCGTACAGAGAGTGAGACTATTCTACTTGTTCCAACATCTTTAATTGGGCGCTGCGTGGACGCAGTTACGTTCTGATGTGTTTACCATTAAAGGTACTTAACAGTAAAGCATCACATATATGACTGTCCAGAACTGCCGATATCAAAGCAACATTACCTCCACAAAGACACGATAAATGGAATACCGTGTACAGAACTACAAAGGAACACAAATCCTGCAGATTTGTTTGCGTAACTTTGGGATGAAGGGCGTTACCTCATAGGTCGCATATTTCATAACACAACAGGCTACGCTACCTGCGACTATTGAAGCTATACAACCGACTTGAGCGCTGAAACGATCCGGTAAAATCCTGTGCGTTTGGTACGAGACTTCAAGAGAGGACAAATCAACTTTTGAAATCGGAAGATGTATGCCTGAGTGGCGTGGTAAATGAATGCGTTCAGCCACGCAACACAAATCCGGCTGTAAAACAGACAAATAATAATTATCATCATCAAGTACCACGCCTACTGGTGTAGGTGATCATGTCTCTCCACAACTTTCTATATCGACAGTTATTTATCATTTCTGTTGTTGACCTTCTGCTAAGCCGTTCTCTTAAGCTGTCTGTTATCTTTTCTGTTTGCTTCCCTCTATCTCTTCGTCCCTCAATTTCCCCAGTTGCTACAATATGTTTCAGCTGTTCTCTTCTCATTACATGGCCTAAAAATGATGATTGTTTCTTCCTAATATTGGATGTTAGTCTCTCTTTTTGCTTTTGCCTCTTTCAGAACATTTTCATTATTCTTGTTATCTGTCTATGGTATTCCCAACATTTTTCTGCAACACCACATTTCTACAGCCTCCGGTGATTTTCGTGTCTGTTGTCTTGCTACTGTATGTCTTGTCTGTTGTCTTGTCTGTTGTCTTGCTACTGTATGTCTTGTCTGTTGTCTTGTCTGTTGTCTTGCTACTGTATGTCTTGTCTGTTGTCTTGTCTGTTGTCTTGCTACTAAATGTATTGTCTGTTGTCTTGTATGTTGTCTTGCTACTGTATATCTTGTCTGTTGTCTTGTCTGTTGTCTTGCTACTATATGTCTTGTCTGTTGTCTTGTCTGTTGTCTTGCTACTGTATATCTTGTCTGTTGTCTTGTCTGTTGTCTTGCTACTGTATGCAGTAGACAGAACACTCTGTGGCTACCCCCCTGCTGCCTTGTGGGCATGCTCACTGGTTGGAGGGGGGGGGGGGCGGTTAAAGGCTAATGGAGAGTACCCTACAATAAAACAAACCGCACTGCCTTGTGGGTGAGACATTTTAGTCAAAGGCTAGCGGAGTCAACCGTAACAAACCGACGGGAGGCAACAGAAAACCACTTTGTAACTTCTTTGTATACTCATGGGTCGCCAAAGTTTTAGAAATTATGACCTCAATGTTAATAGGACTCTAATGAATACCCCCGCGGTCGACCCAGCCGCTGGCCAAAATGGGTACCAGGGTAGTACACAGGTAGGTGAGGAATGCCGCCTCGCACCGTGAGTTTCGATGCATGAAGCGACACTGTCCAGAAGTCTCCGACTACTTCTGAATAAGCGGGCGAGCACATATGGGTACTCGTGTGCTAAGACGTCGATTCAAGCCTCGTACTTTACCTTTACCATTTTATCTTTTTTTTTCTTATCAAATGACAAATTTGGCGCGAATGTTACAGGAGAGTGTCATAGTGCTGACCTGACTAAGTCGCCGGTTCAAGTCTCGTACTTTATCTTGACCACCGTTCAATAGTGGACATCTTGTGTTACAGGAGAAGCAACAAATCAGACATGAATGAACGGAAACTTACCGAGGCGACAGATCAACGATTCATTTCAGGGGTGGAGGTATCATTACAACACTCCGACAAAAATCACGAATAATCAACAACAGAACCAAAAAAAAAATATTTTTCGGACCGACAAGGCTCCGTGGTTCACTCAGCCTCTAAAATTGGGTACCGTATATTTTTTCTGGGATGTAAAGGCGGCCTGGCGTGATACCGACCACATCACCCAAAAATTTTCCGTGTTCATAAAACAATATGGTCACTAACGCAATATACCCATACACCAAGCAAGGCAGAGTAGGCAATATTTGTCTTTTAATTTGCTATAATTGTATCCTTAATTCCGGACGCTGCGTATCAGGGACCAGGCGTCAAACAGAATGCAGCAAGAGATGACGTCAAACGCATGTCCCAAACAGCCCTTTAACAATCCAGATGTGTGGCCTACCAATTGATGGCTAGCGATTACAAAGCACACATTTTATTTTTTTTATTCATTTATTTTTAGCTGAATGACAACATTAATGACGTCACATACCTAATATTGGAAGACAAGAATTGAAAACTGGAAAAATGCTGAACTATTTTGTATCTGTGATAAGACATCATTTAGGATGACTGACCTATCTACCATCATCATCATTGAGTGCCCTCTCCGCATCGAAAGTTGGCTACCATGGAGCGCCATTCCACTCTGTCTCTTGCTTTGATGGTGCAGGTTGCCATAGGCTGACTTGTCCATCTTTTGATGTTACTCGTCCATGTTAGTCTTGGTCTGCCTCTGCCTCTTTTACCTTGTATTTTCCCTTCTAATATTACTTTTATTAGACTGTTGTGTCTTTTAACATGACCAAAAAATTTCATTTGTCTTGCTCTAATTGTGGTGTTTAGTAGTTCTCTTTTCATTTTTAGTTGTTTTAAAACTTCCTCGTTTGTTTTCTTCTTTCCACCCAATTCTACCTATTCTTCTATAAATCCACATTTCAAAGGCTTCAATTTTCTGTTCTGTTTTCTGGTCTAATGTCTACCACTGGATGATAATAGTTGATAAAGTGAATCTGAGACACAAAATCATTTTTGATGACTGTATCTCTGACTGAAAGATATTGCTTCTACAATTCATATTTCTTGGCAAAGGAGCAAATTCTCTAAGAATTGAAACAAAATTGATAAAAAGAGTGACGCAATAAAAAGTAAAGTAAAGAAACCCCGTCACGCCAAGTGGCGTATAGGGAATATGGTGTAAGTGACCATACATTTTACAGACCTTCAGCACATGGGCTTTGGTCAGTATTACGCCCGTGCAGCTTTACTTTCCCAGAAAATAATCCGGTACCCATTTAATGCTGGAGAACCCGGTGGCCTTCGGGTGGGATCGAACCCTACCCCTTGGCCTTTGTAGTCCAGTTCACTAACCACTGAGCTGCCGCGGCTCTCTGACGCAATAAATGTCGGCAGAAATCTATTGCGTCACAGAACTACTAGAGTTGTGTTTGATCCTCATCACTGCGGTTTGTTAATGCTACTTTCGGTGATTAGCTCATTTCAGTATTTCTTGTTCATGATATAAAACACACATGATTGTGGCTTCTATTCAAGAAGGTGTATCTTGATATTTGAGCATGTGTATCTTGATATTTCAACATGCATATCTTAATATTTCAACATGTGTATCTTAATATTTGAGCATGTGTATCTTGATATTTCAACATGCATATCTTAATACATGTATTTCAACATGCATATCTTAATATTTCAACATGCATATCTTAATATTTCAACATGTGTATCTTAATATTTCAACATGCGTATCTTAATATTTCAACATGTGTATCTTAATATTTCAACATGCATATCTTAATATTTCAACGTGTGTATCTTAATATTTCAACATGCATATCTTAATATTTGAGCATGTGTATCTTAATATTTCAACATGTGTATCTTAATATTTCAACGTGTGTATCTTAATATTTCAACATGTGTATCTTAATATTTCAACATGTGTATCTTAATATTTCAACATGCATATCTTAATATTTCAACGTGTGTATCTTATATTTCAACATGCATATCTTAATATTTGAACATGTGTATCTTAATATTTCAACATGCGTATCTTAATATTTCAACATGCGTATCTTAATATTTCAACGTGTGTATCTTAATATTTCAACATGTGTATCTTAATATTTCAACATGTGTATCTTAATATTTCAACATGTTTATCTTAATATTTCAACATGCATATCTTAATATTTGAGCATGTGTATCTTAATATTTCAACATGTGTATCTTATTATTTCAACATGTGTATCTTAATATTTCAACATGTTTATCTTAATATTTCAACATGTGTATCTTAATATTTCAACATGTTTATCTTAATATTTCAACGTGTGTATCTTAATATTTGAACATAAACATTGAGGGGGGGGGGGTGGTCTAGAGGTACGACGTTGGGTTCAAGACTGAAAGGACACTGGTTCAAACTCAACTAGAAGCGGGGATGATTTTATTGTCAAAAATAAGAAAAAAAAGTGAATGCGTGGCTTCTCTATAACGTTACCCTCCTCTGATCTCGTGGGTAGTGAGATCCGATGTCTATCCCTCTCTGATAACGGCAATAAACAAGAGGTCCCGTGTGCACTTATAAAAGAGGCAAGTTAGGCAGGCATAGACTCACTCTATATTCTGTAGGAGTCTACTGTATGGCTTAACGGCACTGGAGCAATCAGGAATATGATGGAATCAGGTTAAAACTAATTAAGAAGAAATACATAAAATGGAAAATAAAGAGCATAAAAGATGAAGATTGGATGGAAGAGTAAAGACTAAAAGAGGCTAGAAAATGTATCAATGGCCTAAATCTTTGCGAAGGCTTTCGTCAATAACTTGAAACTTGAGCCTGAGAGTGGGCACAGATGTTGGTTATAAGGACGAGCGATCTAATCCATTTTTTTGGTGACATCATTTCAGCTTTCACAAACCACAACTCTCGTGTTAATGCACACTTCCGATTACCGCCCCTTTTATAACTAAACATTCGCCATTTTGAACGGGAAAATGGCGGTCGTTTAGCGCGGATACAAAATTTTCTTGCTTGTATCTTTTTTTTAAATTGTTTTATTATTTTTTTTTTAAAATAAAATTAAATCCTCGACATGTTATTAATGACAGAGTAAATTTATTGATATTGCGAAACCAAATATGGCGGATTAGTTGTGTGACGTTTGAGGTTGGCTGTTAATGTTGATTTCTCTGCTCGTTAGGAACGGTACAATGGTTCGTCACTGGAGATGTTTGTGTTGTGTGTTTGTTTGGCTGCTGTTATGTTTGTGCCGGAATGTTATTAACACATAAATTGTTATGGATAGTGAGCTTCGAATTGCATGGAGTGCGCAATAAGTAGCCTTGGGAGAGAGTTGCGCAGTATTCTCTAGAGCAGTGCTCTTCAACCTGGGCGCTACCACACACCAGTGGGCGATTTTGACTTTCAGGTGGGCGGTAGCAGAATACTAGGGGAGAGAGCTGCAAAGTATCCTCTAGAGCAATGCTTCAACCTGGGCGCTACCACCCATCAGTGGGCGATTTTGACTTTCAGGTGGGCGGTAGCAGAATTACTAGGGGAGAGAGCTGCGAAGTGTCCTCTAGAGCAATGCTTCAACCTGGGGGGGCTACCACCATCAGTGGGCGATTTTTACTTTCAGGTGGGCCGCAGAAGAATACTACATGTTTTATTAACTCTTTCCGCACGTTTCGACACACTTTGCTTCACATCCATTTCGCCAACGTACGTTTCGTCGCATAGTGCGTCACGCTCAATTTGATTAATGTGAATCAACATCAAACCATATTCCCTTTACGGAGTCTTGTATCATCTTGATATTGGTGAAATCTAATTCCTTGTTCAATTATCTAAACACGCATATATAATATGTTACGTTTTAGATAAAAATAAATATGTAGATTGATTCTCTCTCTGCGTTCAGGACTCAATCAGAGTAAGGATTCCAGACTCTCATATGAAGTCAGCTGTCAGGCTAAGTGTGTTGATCGCCCCCACAGACAGAACATCACAATTAGAGTCTGTCAGATCCACTCTGACTGAACACCCGTTAATACGTTGCACTGTGTTCTGCGCCAGTGGCCCAGTGCATCCGATTTCAGCCAGCATTTTTTCAGGTTTGCTTTCCTTAGCCTTTGATTGTCCCCAATCTTCCTGCAAGGCAGCAGTTGATCTTTTCTGTCGGGGGATTCTGCCCTTAGATGGTCGGCCTTCCCAGGTTTACGAGCACCATCTGCCCGAGTCACTAGAGGTGACTAACACAGACATGCGACTTGTAATATGAGGAAACTGCAACAAGGAACACATTTCATGCATAGCCTTCATTTGTTCCCGCCGCCTATCCCCATATACCGGTAAGTCACGTCCTCTTGAAAATGATGATCATCGTAGCACTTGATGATGTTAGGCCATCGTTGATGACTCCAATTCCGAACATAGAGACACACAGTCAGTCGTCAATTTATTTCTTGTTGCACATAAAACAGCAGACCGTAAGATTTGCGCACGGCCGGTTTAGGGAACCAATACGATGACGTAGGACACAATGTCGCCAAACTCATAATCTCGATACCTTTAGACTTATGTCTAATTACTCAAGTGTAAACAGTCTACGACGAACAAAACACGAAGCAACTTCCCCAAAGAGACAAACTGCGACTGACGAAGTAGTTTACATTAATGTGTAACACGGAAGTCAAATTGATTCTTAAAACCATGAAATCTCTTCCGTTGTATTGATGAAAGCTTCCGTACTGAAAGAGTTAATGATATAAAAATAGACATTCGGTGGATGATTAAGGAGATTTATTCTCCAAGTAAAATTCAGTTTTATTTCTTCAATTATGGAAGTTTCTTTATGTTGATTTGAGTGGGTTGTAGAGAAAGATTAAACGTGAAGGAGTTGCACAAGTGAGCGCCGGGCATAACAAGGTTGAACAGCACTGCTTCGGGGGGTATTAATGCTGAGAATCAATATGAAAAGGGGCAAATGTCGATCTAGAGGAATATCTATAAATAGAACTGTAGCCGACATCGATAAAAGAAATAAAGTAAAGCACCGACTTCAAACGTTCCTTTTGTTCTCGATGATCAGACTCAAGAGAGGAAACACTACAATAAATGACTTGTGGTAATTTAGAAAATAATTCACTTTCAAATACAACAGGTAAATTATGTTTAATACGTGATTAATGTGATACCATGATGATGTTTGAGTTACAAGAAATTGATTATTGAAGAACGTGATTAATGTGATATCATGAGGATGTTTGAGTTACAAGAAATTGATTATTGAAGAACGTGATTAATGTGATATCATGATGATGTTTGAGTTACAAGAAATTGATTATTGAAGAACGTGATTAATGTGATACCATGATGATGTTTGAGTTACAAGAAATTGATTATTGAAGAACGTGATTACTGACGATAGTCTAAAGAGGTAATTGTCAAGTCGATAAAAATAAGTGAAGAGTTAATGACAGGAAGTTATATAAATGTTTAATGAAAGTAATAGAATGGGAGTAGTTTAATAATAGAGGAATAGATATGGAACATAAGGAAACAATAGTAGAGATTGGATACTTTGATATTTACCAGAGGTTAGAGCACCCGCCTGGTTAGATATTGGTTCTGGTTCACATACTAACAGTGCCTTTGTTACGCCAACCAGCGCGGGTTGTAACAGCCATTCCTAATCTGTTGATACTCGCGTCCCCCTTCCCTTAGATCAATATTACACGGCACCCTCGTGACGATAGTGCAACTCGAGTCATTTTTGCTTCTTGTATTTTATTGGAAGCAGATTACTAATTTAGCAACATAAATAAAGCTCAACAAAAATAAGTGATTTAATGTTGATTTGTGATAAAACCGACAGCATAATAATTATCTTAACAATAGCAAACTCACAATTTGTCACAAACACACAAGAACACATGACGACATAATTAACAATTTTGATTCTTTTATCTTTTGGATTTCACTGTCGAGGGGAGATATCATTTGTGCGTCTTTTGATTTCGGTTCGCCTCGGAACATGTTATGTTTCCTAATGTTTCTTTATTCAATCAATGCAGCCTTTTCGTGGTCGCCCATTGAGAATGGTGTTCTCGTAACTTTTTTTTTTTTAAACAGGAAACAGGCAAATAATTGAAGTGCTGCGGTAAAGCTGGTAGAAAGTGGTGGGGTGTAACGTACACTCCTACATACTGCGATGCAGCTTTACAAACTGCTGCTCCTAGATGTGAGAAGATCGCATTTTCAACTAAGTATTTTAACATCTTATTTATATTTTGTTATCTTTAATTAATTATTTTCTTCTAATTCAGCACTTTTCCATTTCGATTTGCCTGCTAATTTCTCATTACTTTCTATTGAAGATAAACTAGTTTGTTGTTAGACAGAGCCAACAAATGCTGCTGTAATAGCAATGTTCTGTAAAGGATGTGATACTTTCTTTTGTTTCAGTTCTGGTTCTCAACTCGGGGCCATATGACCCAGCGGAGGCCACCGGAAACTCCATGGAAGCCATGAGTAAAAGTGGTATAACTGTGGGGGGAAGGGGGCACGGCAGAGGACTAGAATGCCTACATGAGGGTTAATATATTGTATAATATAGCGCTGAGGTATCACTTTGATCACTCAGTGAATTGTTTCATTAGATAAAGATAAAACAAACAGAAGTACTACGCGGACATTAGATCATATTATATATATATATATATGTGTGTGTGTATGTATGTATGTGTATGTATGTATGCATAAGCACGATCTATTTGCCTCCAAAATCGATAACTGGTATTATTCTCGAAATGAAAAAAAGGTGGTGAAAAAAATTGTGAGAAGTACTGATAGAGACTACATAATATAGTCTCTCTTCATTTCGCTGTCCATCTTTGTTCTTGTTTTCTGAAGAAGGTAACGTGCAGGCCGAAATCTCATGCCTTTTCTTTTGTTCGTGTTTTTGTAAAACTGTTGCCAACTGTTTTTTTTAAGATCATTGTTTTGATCTGTGTGTAACTCTCGTTTATGAACTAACTCTCGTTTATGTACTAACTCGCGTTTATGTACTAACTCTCGTTTATGTACTAACACATATTAAGACTGTGCGGATGCTGTCATTGTACAGCTTCTAACCACTGAGTAAGACACACGATAACATCCTTAACGCGACGCCCCTGCCGACGTTGAACGGCGCCCCTGGGAGAAGCGGTGTTTATTCTATGAACCACTGGGCTGTGGACTCAACGAACCGTGAACACAATTACTATAAACGTTATGTGGGGAATGCACAGCGGCCTGGTGTGAGGCCTCATGCTGACCATGTCACTTCTAAAATATTTCCATCCCCATTGAGAAAGAAATAAATTCCCCATACGTCACGCGCCAATGACTTAGTTCACGTCGGTCTTGGCATATTGAAAGTTGCCGACATGGATAGTGAAATTAGTCACAATTAACACCAGGTAACATGGTAACAATCGACATTTATTAGAATATATGAGGGAAAAACCCACAATTATTACAGCAATTATAGCAATATGGGACTATGAAGCACATATGTTGGCGATATCACGAACGTATGTTGGTTCTGCCTCGGCAGTAAATGAGGGACTCGTTTGTTATTCAAAGAAAGGTACTGTCACTACGGCGGCCTCATCTCCAATTATTTCTTTTTGCAGTGTTGAGGTAGATGCAAAGTTCTAGTTCTCGCTCTATTGACAGCCTTAATAATTGCCGTTTGAGGATGTGTAGAGTTTTCTTTCATATTTCTCCTTTATCCTTGTCCTGGTTTCTTAGATGTTTTCTTTATCCTTGTGGTTTCCTGAATGTTTCTCCTTTATCCTTGTCGTGGTTTCCTATATGTTTCTCTTTTATCCTTGTCGTGGTTTCTTAGATGTTCTCCTTTATCCTTGTCGTGGTTTCCTAGATGTTTCTCCTTTATCCTTGTCGTGGTTTCCTAGATGTTTCCTTTATCCTTGTCGTGGTTTCCTAGATGTTTCTCCTTTATCCTTGTCCTGGTTTTCTAGATGTTTCTCCTTTATCCTTGTCGTGGTTTCCTAGATGTTTCTCCTTTATCCTTGTCGTGGTTTCCTAGATGTTTCTCCTTTATCCTTGTCGTGGTTTCCTAGATGTTTATGCTTTATCCTATTAAAAAAAATATAGTTTACCGTTCCACGTCGAAGGTTGGCTACCATGGAGCACCATTTATTTATTTGTGTGCAGTCTCTGCGTCGAAGGTTGGCTACCATGGAGCACCATTCATTATAGTGTGCAGTCGCCACGTCGAAGGTTGGCTACCATGGAGCACCATTCATTTATTGTGTGCAGTCTCCACGTCGAAGGTTGGCTACCTTGAAGCACCATTCATTTATTGTGTGCAGTCTCCACATCGAAGGTTGGCTACCTTGAAGCACCATTCATTTATTGTGTGCAGTCTCCACATCGAGGGTTGGCTACCTTGGAGCACCATTCATTTATTGTGTGCAGTCTCCACATCGAGGGTTGGCTACCATGGAGCACCATTCATTTATTGTGTGCCGTCTCCATATCTAAGGTTGGCTACCATGGAGCACCATTCATTTATTGTGTGCAGTCTCCACATCGAAGGTTGGCTACCATGGAGCACCATTCATTTATTGTGTGCCGTCTCCACATCGAAGGTTGGCTACCTTGGAGCACCATTCATTTATTGTGTGCAGTCTCCACATCGAAGGTTGGCTACCTTGGAGCACCATTCATTTATTGTGTGCCGTCTCCACATCGAAGGTTGGCTACCATGGAGCGCCATTCATTTATTGGTGCAGTCTCCACATGGAATGTTGGCTACCATGGAGCGCCATTCATTTATTGTGTGCAGTCTCCACATCGAATGTTGGCTACCATGGAGCGCCATTCATTTATTGTGTGCAGTCTCCACATGGAATGTTGGCTACAATGGAGCACCATTCATTTATTGTGTGCCGTCTCCACATCGAAGGTTGGCTACCTTGGAGCACCATTCATTTATTGTGTGCAGTCTCCACATCGAAGGTTGGCTACCATGGAGCGCCATTCATTTATTGTGTGCAGTCTCCACATGGAATGTTGGCTACCATGGAGTGCCATTCATTTATTGTGTGCAGTCTCCACATCGAATGTTGGCTACCATGGAGCGCCATTCATTTATTGTGTGCAGTCTCCACATCGAAGGTTGGCTACCATGAAGCGCCATTTATTTATTGTGTGCAGTCTCCACATCGAAGGTTGGCTACCATGGAGCGCCATTCATTGTGTGCAGTCTCCACATCGAATGTTGGCTAACATGGAGCGCCAATTTACTCTGCTTCTTGTCTTATTTCTGCTCGTAGTCGTAAGTTCACTTTTTGATGTTATCAATCCACATTAGTCTTGGCCTGCCTCGTCTGCCTTGTCCCATCCCTTCAAAAATGGCTTTTAGACCTTATCCTTTCACATCTACACAACATTTCTTATATTTTTCCAATTCTGTTAAGCATCTTATTTTTTTTTTCTTGGAGGATGACGTCATGGGACGCACCAAAATGGCGGCTTATTTATATTCGAGCTATGGACCAAGCAATGTTTACATTGAACAACACGATAAATGTTATTGCTGCGAGTTGGCAGATTTTGAAAATGTTTTCAAGGGTTTGAACATAAATGTTTGTTCACAGTTCGTTAACCTTCGCTGTAGATAAAGTCGTTAATTGGATGGCTTCGTTTCATACATTTTTGACGTTGGTAGCTAAGGACCTAACTTGTGCAAACGGATGGCATTGGCAAGGATCATTTTGAATCTACGAAGTGGGCTCATTGTGTGTTTAACTCAAACGCATATGTGCTTTTTAACCAAAGACCTTTTTTTGGGGACTCCATGCAGATATCCCCGATGGAAGAATAAATTGTACTATTAGTCCCATAAATGATTCGCTTCCAGAGGTTTATGATGTAAACAAAGCAGTTTTGTCATTGCAAGTGAATAATGTCCACACCTATAATTGGTCAGGATTGTGTAGCAGCAGCAGCTTTATAGCGAACACAGAAAACATCACAGGATTGTGTTGTTCTGAAACAGCTATGCCATGCTACCCTAGAATTGCCTTTAATGGGATTACTGTGACCACAAACCACTCTCCATGTGTGTGCCACATATTTACACCCCAGAAAGAAATACTGAATATAACAACACCATGTGCCGTCTGTGATATTAATGATCACAGACCAGGAGCCTCCAGTATGATTGATACAACTGTTGCACCAAGCACTTCATCAGCAGAGCCATATCTATGGAATGTTAATCTGACATTGTTCTTGAATGATGTCCAAGTTAATGAGACATCAGAATCGTGTGGCAGCAGCTACAAGAAGGGAGCAGAGAACATCAAGTTCTGCTGCTATAAAGGAGACTTGCCTTGCTATCCCAGAATTGCCTTAAATGGAATCACTGTAGCTGAAAACTTCTCCTCTTGTGTAAACTACACATTCACATCTAAGAGTGAATCAGTGAAGGTCACAAAATCATATTCTCTCTGTGGTTTTACTAACTACAGGTCATGTGGCTTCTGTTGGATTGGAAATGATAACTTACCACCACTGTGTGTCTATGTGTTTGGAATTGGAGTCATCAATGACGGCCTAACATCATCAAGTGCTATGACGATCATCAATTTCGGGAGGACGTGAACTCCCATGGTATATGGTGGATAGGCGGCAGGAACCATTGAAGGCTATGTCTGAAAAGTGTTCCTTCTTGCAGTTTCCTCATATTCCAAGTCCGGCTTGTTGCAGGAGCTACTGAGTTAAGTGCTCTGTGCACACCGTGAGATGTGTGTCTCATCCGTTTTTATCGTGTTTCGATATCCCGCTTGTTTACGATGAATGATGATATCGTATGACAGGGAACAGTTGGCTGTGTTCACTTTCTGCGCGGTTTCGCCTTATGTCTTTTGGCGTGTGCTGAGACTGCTACGATGGGGACTACAGTTACCTTTCTTTGTTTGGGAGATGAGTTGGTAATTCGGATGATTCCACTGGCACGGGCGGTTGAGCAATTATGGATTTTAATTCGTTTGCTGTGAAACCGAGGCCTTCCATAACCAATAACCATTTTTTTTTTTCAGCTGGTTCAGAACTTCCTTGTTTCTCTTCCTTTCCTTCCATCCAATTCTCCCCATTTTCCTAGAGATCCACATTTCAAAGACTTCAATTTCTCCACAGTGCACAGTTCGGTGCACAGGCAGAAAATGACACCGAAGAAAGAAGCTTAAAATATGCATGAGCAGTCAACTATAGAAACCATCACCAGCTATATTTTTTTTTTGTATTTATTTATTTTTTTTGGTTATCCAAAACAAATGCACCTATGTAGCGTTCTGGTATGCAGACAATTCAATTGTAATAACAAGTAATCTATTCACTTTAAAAGATTGAACTCATTTCAATTACGAGTATCAAGAAATATATCAAAATCTGCGCAAACAAACTAGAATTTTACGACCAATTTTGCGACTGCAAATAACCAATAATTCACGATGAGTACAAATTAGCTTTTCAAAGTCCAGGATCTATAGGGTGTTTATAAAGTCTCACTACACTTGGTATCTAGGTCAATTTGAAAAAAATGTTTATGACGTCATCACAATATGTGCTCAATGGTAAGTTCACTTGTTGCGACAGTTTTCTTAATGACTTGTCTGGACTTTTAAGGATTCTGTCTTGGATATCTAAACATATTTCATCATTCACAGCAGGCCTACCAGATCGTGGAGCATCTTCCACATTTCCAGTAGCAATAAACTTATTCAACAAATTTCATTGACAGTGGGAGCACATATTGTGATGACGTCATAAACATTTTTTTTTCAAATTGACCTAGATACCAAGTGTAGTGAGACTTTATAAACACCCTGTATTTCTGGCACTGACTATTTGATGGAATCGGGGGATATTGTGTACACTTGCTTCTAAATTAGTGGGTGGGGAGGCGCATTCTTCGTCCAAAAAATAGTGGGTTTTCAAATAAATCACGTGGTGTAATTGAATAAAGAAGCCGATTGGTCTAAATTAGAAACAGAGCGTGCCATTAGCTAGCACGTGGGTTCCGTTATCGCAATCAGGAAGTGAAAGAGGGGAGAAGCGATGACGTCATGTGTTGTTGGAATAACGGCTGCGATCTGTTGAGGTGAAGTTCTATGTGGCGAAGTTCTATGTGTGGAAATTATATCTGTTGTAGTTCTACGTGTCGTTGTTCTATGTGTCGTTTTTGTAAGTGGTGTCATTCTATGTTGTGAAGTTCTATGTGGCGAAGTCCATGTGTCGAATTATATCTGCTGTTGTTCTATGTGTCGTTGTTCTATGTTGTGAGATTCTATGTTGTGAAATTCTATGTGTTGAAATTATATCTGTTGTAGTTCTACGTGTCGTTATTCTATGTGTCGTTATTCTATGTGGTGACATTCTATGTTGTAAAGTTCTATGTGGCGAAGTTCTATGTGTTCAAATTATATATGTTGTAGTTCTACGTGTCGTTGTTCTATGTGTCATTGTTCTATGTGGTGACATTCTGTGTTGCGAAGTCCAATGTGTCGAAATTATATATGTTGTTGTTTTAAGCGGTGAAGTTCTATGTATCGTGGATAGATGTGTTGAAGTTCTATGTGTCGAAGATCTGTATGTCGAGGATCTATAAGTGAAAGTTACATATGGTGAAGTTCTATATGCTGAAGTTCTATGTGGTGAAGTTCTATGTGTGGAAATTATATCTGTTGTAGTTCTACGTGTCGTTGTTCTATGTGGTGAGATTCTATGTTGTGAATTTCTATGTGTGGAAATTATATCTGTTGTAGTTCTACGTGTCGTTGTTCTATGTGTCGTTGTTCCATGTGTCGTTGTTCTATGTGGTGACATTCTATGTTGTGAAGTTCTATGTGGCGAAGTTCTATGTGTTGAAATTATATCTGTTGTAGTTCTACGTGTCGTTGTTCTATGTGGTGACATTCTATGTGCGAAGTCCAATGTGTCGAAATTATATATGTTGTTGTTTTAAGCGGTGAAGTTCTATGTATCGTGGATAGATGTGTTGAAGTTCTATGTGTCGAAGATCTGTATGTCGAGGATCTATAAGTGAAAGTTACATATGGTGAAGTTCTATATGCTGAAGTTCTATGTGGTGAAGTTCTATGTGTCGTAGATAGATGTGTTGAAGTTCTATGTGTCGACGATCTGTATGTCGAGGATCTATAAGTGAAAGTTACATATGGTGAAGTTCTATATGCTGAAGTTCTATGTGGTGTACTTTATGTGGTGAAGTTCGGTGTGGTGAGATTCTATGTGGCGAAGTTCTTGTAGTGAAGTTCTCTGTGGTGTAATTGTTAGTGGTGGAGTTCTGTATTATGAAGTTCTATGAGTTAGACTCTGCGTGATAGAGTTATGTGTGAAGTTCTATGAGGCGAAATTGTATGTAACAAAGATTTGTACGTTGATGTTCTGTGTGATGAAGTTCTATATTGCAAAGCTCTATTTGATGAAGTTCTGTATGGTTATGGTGAAGTTCTGTGTTTTAAATTTATTTTTGGTGAAGTTATATGTGGTGAAATTCTACGTTTATATTCCTTTTTCCACCTTTCAGCTCCCTGTAGAGCATAGGTCTTCAACAAACAATTCCCAAGCCGTTCTGTTTCTTGCCATTCTTTTCAGATCATTCCATGTCTTCTCCATCATCATTATTTCTGTTTCCATCTGTCTTCTCCAAGAATTCATTGGTCTTCCTCTTTGTCTCTTCCCTGGGGATTCCAAAAAAGGGCCTATTGTGTAATACTCTCAGTTGGCTTCCGCAGTGTGTGCCCTATCCAGCGCCATCGTCTTCGCTGTATCTCTTTATCCACTGGTGTTTGACTGGTCTTCTTCTACCTTTTAGCTCCCAGTGGAGCATAGGTCTTCAACAAACACTTTCCAAGTCGTTCTGTTTTTTGCAATTCTTTTAAGATCATTCCATGTCTTCCCCATCATCTTCATCTCTGCTTCAATCTGTCTTCTCCAAGAATTCCTTGGTCTTCCTCTTTGTCTTTTCCCCTGGGGATTCCAAAAAAGGGCCTGTTGTGTAATACTCTCAGTTGGTTTCCGTAGTGTATGTCCTATCCATCGCCATCGTCTTCGCTGTATCTCTTTATCCACTGGTATTTGACCGGTACATTTCCATAATTCCACGTTTGTGACTTTGTCCTGCCATTTCCATCCCTTTATTCTGCGCAAGCATCCATTAATGAAAGTCTGTACCTTCGTGATTGTCAATTTTGTTATTCTCCATGTTTCACAGCCATATAATAGAACCGACTTAACATTGGAGTTGAAAATTTGTATTTTTGTATTTAGCCTAATTTCTTTGGATTTCCATATGTTTCCCAGTGCAATGAAAGCTCCTCTTGCTTTTGATATCCTTATTTTGGTATCGTTTTCTGTTCCTCCCTCTTTATCTATATTACTGCCCAGATATATATAAGATTGTACGTCTAGTAGAGGTATTTCTCCTAGTTTTATTTGGTTATTGCCAACTGCATTAATTCTCATAATGTTGGTCTTATCTCTATTAATCTTTAGTCCTAGCTGTTGTGATCTCTCATCTAATATACTCATTTTATCTTGCATCTGTTGGTGACTGTGTGATAGGAGAGCTATGTCATCAGCAAAGTCTAAATCATCAAGTTGTTTGGTCAGTGACCACTGGATCCATTTCTGTTGTTTTGAGTTATTTTCATAATCCAATCTATGGCCAGTAGAAAGAGAAATGGAGACAGAAGGCATCCTTGCCTTACTCCTGTTCTTATTTCAAATGCTTCTGTAAGCTGTCCTTCATGCACCACTGATTGACTGGTACATTTCCATAATTCTATGTTAGTGATTTGTCCTGCCATTTTCATCCTTGTATTTGCGTAAGCATCCATTAATGAAAGTCTGTATCTTCATGACAAGGTCTTAAAACAACTAAAAATGAAAAGAGAACTTCTGAACACAATTAGAACAAGACAAATGCGATTCTTAGGCCATGTTAAAAGACACAACAGCCTACTGAAAGTGATCCTGGAGGGGAAAATACAAGGTAAAAGAGGCAGAGGCAGACCAAGATTAACATGACGAGTAACATCAAAAGATGGACAAACCAACCGATGACAACCTGCACCATCAAAGCAAGAGATAGAGCAAAATGGCGCTCCATGGTAGCCAACCTTCGTTGCGGAGACGGCACTCAATGATGATGATGATGTATCTTCATGATTGTCATTTTAGTTGTTCTCCATGTTTCACAGCCATATAAATAGGACTGACTTAACATTGAATTGAACATTTTTATTTCAGTATTTAACCTAATTTCTTTGTACTCCCATATGTTTCCCAGTGCAACGAATGCTCCTTTTCCTTTTGATGTCATTATTTTGGTATCTCTGTCTGTATGTTTGTATTGGTTAGTCCACAATTGCCTATGTCGCTCTTGGAAGTGACTGAAGATAGTAGAAACCAAAAATGTGACATACTTGTACTGTATCGTGCGGGGCCGCGAGTACAGCTGTAGAAATGATAACACTTGATATAAAATGATATCAAACAGGTAAACAATGTATAGGCAATACAGTCTCTGACGTTTCGGCCAAGGTCTTCAGCAGATTCATGACGACAGTAACAAAGAAATCGAAACACTGATTCTTGCCAAAGCATGGTGATGTTTCTCAATGTCGGACCGACGTCCTATCAGGGTTGCCAGATGATCATTTTGATTTTAATCCAAACAAAGCTATAAAAAGGTCAGAAACGTATAAGCCAACAATTTATTTAGCCAATTCCTTTGACACGTTTCTGGAATCTGGTTTTTTCAAAATGCCAAATTGGCAGCCCTGCTTCAAATGACAAAGAATGAATTTCAAGACCAAAGCCAAAGAGTTAAATAGATGTTGCCAGGGCCAAAGCAAAGTACATGTAGGTCACGTGATTGGATCAATGTGGGCTGGTAGGACATTGAGAACCAAAAGGGACCAAAATTAGCAATGACGGTGAAATGGTCCTCCGGAGTAAGAGAGGTCCCATAGAAACACTATGGTCACTGTGGTCACTTTGGCAGAATGGTCAATGCGTTCGTTAGTGACAGAAACGGCCTGGTTTCAAATCTCAATATGGAATTTAAACATTTATTTTTTAAGGGGCGGGGGCTACGCGGCTTTGGAGCTCACCCAGTCTCTGTAATTGTGTACCAGAGATATTACTTGTGTGGGTAGGTGAATGATCTTGTGGTGTATCGAGCCAGCAACTCCCGTTAAAGTGCGCCGCTGGTTATCCATTGATTATTATGGGTATTAGCATCTTTCCCAATCGTCTTCAGGCATGGGTAAAGACCTTCCTGGCTCTTTCATGAAAGCATCACGTGATGGCACGGTTTGCGTGACTTTGATCTTCTCGGTCGCTGCCTGGACACGAGAGTGCATTCGATGGCAGGCGCTTCTTGAGACATCTAGGAGGGCAATAACACAGTTCGTTCTCTGTGTTCGGCAGGCAGGCGCTTCTGAGACATCTAGGAGGGCAATAACACAGTTCGTTCTCTGTGTTCGACAGGCAGGCGCTTCTTGAGACATCTAGGAGGGCAATAACACAGTTCGTTCTCTGTGTTCGACAGGCAGGCGCTTCTTGAGACATCTAGGAGGGCAATAACACAGTTCGTTCTCTGGTTCGGCAGGAGAGGAAGTGGTTTGCTCAAAGAAAACAAGAAAACAGTTTTAGAGAAAGGAAGAAAACAGTTTTAAAGAAAGGAAGAAAATACCAATAAATTTAAAAGGAAAGAAAGGCAAACAGAGAGTGAGAAGGAAGGAACAAAGAAATAAAAAGGAAAGAAGGAAAGAAAGAAAGAAAGAAAGAAAGAAAGGCTGATAGAGAGTGAGAAGGAAGGAACAAAGAATGAAAAAAGGGAAAGAAAGAAAGAAAGAAAGAAAGATCACAACACACATTACATGAAACACATTGCGACGCAGCCTCACGCTAGTAAAGGCACTGATGATGGCTTCAGATAATCGTACCAAATCCACAGCACAGATAGAAACCTAACATCAGAGAGATATATAGACATATATATATATATATATATAGCAAGATATAGAACGGCAGTGAGGTGTGGAGAACCAGATATAGAGACACATAGATATAGAGAAAGATATAGAACGACAGTAAAGTGTGGAGAACCAGATATAGGGACAAAGAGATATAGAGAAAGATATAGAACGACAGTGAAGTGTGGAGAACCAGATATAGAGACACATAGATATAGAGAAAGATATAGAACGACAGTGAAGTGTGGAGAACCAGATATAGGGACAAAGAGATATAGAGAAAGATATAGAACGACAGTGAAGTGTGGAGAACCAGATATAGAGACACATAGATATAGAGAAAGATATAGAACGACAGTCAGAAGTGGAGAACCAGATATAGGGACAAATAGATATAGAGAAAGATATAGAACGACAGTGAAGTGTGGAGAACCAGATATAGAGACAAATAGATATAGAGAAAGATATAGAACGACAGTGAAGTGTGGAGAACCAGATATAGAGACACATAGATATAGAGAAAGATATAGAACGACAGTCAGAAGTGGAGAACCAGATATAGGGACAAAGAGATATATAAGTAAAAAAAAGTAAAGAGTCCCCGTCACGCCAAGTGGCGTATAGGGAATATGGTGTTAGTGACCATACATTTTACAGACCTTCGACACATGATTTTTGGGGTAATGTGGTCAGTATTACGCCCGTGCCGCTTTACTTTCCCAGAAAAAAATCCGGTACCCATTTAAGGCTGGGTGAACCCAGAAGCCGTCGGTTGGGATCGAACTCTCCCTCTTGTCCTTTGTAGTCTAGTTCACTAACCACTGAGATATCGCGGCTCCTCAGAGAGATATAGAGAGAGTAACATATAGTACATGACACACACACTGGAAAATTAACATAGACATTGTAACATACGGAATAGATGAGAATTACATATATGGCATTTGTCTGAAATATAGAGAATTACATATATGACATTTGTCTGAAATATAGAGATTACATATATGGCATTTGTCTGAAATATAGAGAATTACATATATGGCATTTGTCTGAAATATAGAGAATTACATATATGGTATTTGTCTGAAATATAGAGAATTACATATATGGCATTTGTCTGAAATATAGAGAATTACATATATGGCATTTGTCTGAAATATAGAGAATTACATATATGACATTTGTCTGAAATATAGAGAATTACATATATATCATTTGTCTGAAATATAGAGAATTACATATATGACATTTGTCTGAAATATAGAGAATTACATACATATATGGCATTTGTCTGAAATATAGAGAATTGCATATATGGCATTTGTCTGAAATATAGAGAATTACATATATGGCATTTGTTGTAAATATAGAGAATTACATATATGGCATTTGTTGTAAATATAGAGAATTACAAAGACATACAGAGAGTGACAAAGCGAGAGTTGGAGAGAGAGACAGAAGGGGTGAACAATGCCTGAAAATGAGTACGGGATTAATACCAGGTACTGGAGCACAGAATAACGTGTTTTAGATTTGCCTTCATTGGAGAAATACGCCATTATCCTGAAATGTGGGCCAGTCTTGAATGACTTGTGTTGCTGTTGTTAGCCTTTGTCAACATTGGATGACGTATCGAATCGCGAGTATTTAACCAGTCGATTATTTTGCTATTCATGAGAATATAATTGATTTTATTGATTGAGTCTCGTGATTTGATTACTTCAAAGAGAGTCGATACTGAGTGTTAGCCTGTTTGAGTCGTTACGTTTCGTGTGCTGCCTTTCTTTTTCTCTTTTCTTCTTTCCTTCAGCTCCATTTGAAGCATAGGTCTTTAACAAACACTTGCAGGTCCATGTGCAACATAGGTCTTTAACAAACACGTGCCAGCTCCATTTGAAGCATAGGTCTTTAACAAACACTTGCAGGTCCATGTGCAACATAGGTCTTTAACAAACACGTGCAGGTCCATGTGCAACATAGGTCTTTAACAAACACTTGCAGGTCCATGTGCAACATAGGTCTTTAACAAACACTTGCAGGTCCATGTGCAACATAGGTCTTTAACAAACACTTGCAGGTCCATGTGCAACATAGGTCTTTAACAAACACTTGCAGGTCCATGTGCAACATAGGTCTTTAACAAACACGTGCAGGTCCATGTGTAACATAGGTCTTTAACAAACACGTGCAGGTCCATGTGCAACATAGGTCTTTAACAAACACTTGCAGGTTCTATGTGGAGCATAGGTCTTCAACAAACACTTTCAGCTCCCTGTGGAGCATAGGTCTTCAGCAAACACTTTGAGCTCATAATGGATCATAGGTCTTCAACAAACACTTTCAGCTCCGTGTGGAGCATAGGTCTTCAACAAACACTTTCAGCTCCGTGTGGAGCATATGTCTTCGACAAACACTTTCAGCTCCGTGTGGAGCATATGTCTTCAACAAACACTTTCAGCTCCCCGTGGAGCATAGGTCTTCAAAAAACACTTACCAAAGCCGTTCTGTTTCTTGCCATTCTTTTAAGTTGTTCCATATATGTGTCTCTTCTCTCTATGTATCTACCTACCTACTTATTTACCTACCTACCAACCTACCTATCTTTCTAATCTGACTGTCTGTCTGTCCGTCCGTCTCTCTGTCGGACGGACGGGACGGACTATCAAGTCTATCTGTCTGTCTGTCTGTCTGTCTGTCTGTCTGTCTGTCTGTCTGTCTTTCTGTCTGTCTGTCTGTGAGTCTGTCTGTCTGTCTGTCTATCTTTATGTCTGTGAGTATGTCTGTCTGTCTGTCTATCTGTCCATCTATCTGTCTGTCTGTCTGTCTGTCTATCTGTCTGTCTGTCTGTGAGTCTGTCTGTCTGTCTGTCTATCTATCTGTCTATCTATCTGTCTGTCTGTCTGTCTGTCTGTCTGTCTGTCTGTCAGTCTGTCTATCTTTATGTCTGTGAGTCTGTCTGTCTATCTTGGACAGTGAGATCCGATGTGTGATCTCTCTCTCTGAGAGCGGCAATGAACAGGGTGTTCCGTGTGCACTCGCGCATGTTAAAAAACCCGTGGCAATTAAATTCGACAAAAGTAGGCCACAAATATGGCCGCTTCTGGGGAAACATCGTCAGTATAGAGCTACCCACATCGTGGATCTCAGACCGTGCTACGGATTCCGTGCATGTGGGCCAGGATTCTCCTCGAATTTTCTCGAAAGTCTCGAGGGGGTTATCAGAGCCCTATGGGTTCCCTGTATGCAGTGATGATAATCCCAGCAACAAACAAATGTAATGTTTCTAGTGTTAAACGTCCACAGTCCACGACACAGGGAAGTCATTTTTCTTTTCTTTAACCAGTTTTGATTATTTTGCTTTGTATGTTTCGTTACTAGTTAGCTATGCATGATTAGTTTAATTTACTTACATATCTGTGTGTGCGTGTTGTTTGTTTGTTCCTGCTGAAGGCATATTGAGCCGAAACGTCCTTCAAATCTGTGTCGTCTACTAATCACGTGAAGCTTTTACCATACCATTTTTTCTAAATTTTTTTTCAATTCTCCCTCACATTCAGCTTTACTGCATCTTCACATTTTATGCATTCATTTGTATTTCTTTGCCTTAACCATTTAATCATTTGCAACTACCCTACCTGGGCGCAAGACTCTTCAATCTTTCTGTCCCTCACATTTCTGGACTTTAGTTGCTCTATCCCTTCATCACTTCCCGAGTAACTTGTCCAATTAGCCAATGGTTCACTGTAGCCAAGCATTTACCGACTGCCAAGCGAGGGCAGAAAGGCTTGGGGTGCATACTCAATAATTCAAATCGTATACACCTCTTTGCATGCGGGGACTCCCAGACGGACATCAATTATTAAACCGCGTGATTCGTGGAAATAATTAGCCAGAAGCACTAGATTGAGTAACTTCATATCAGTAATGGACTATACAAAGTACGTCATTAATGAATTATGTTTGCTCATTTGTTTGTCTGGGAGCATATCCTGTTATGTATCTAAGTATTACATTGCATTGCTCTTTATCTGCCTCGACAGCGTCCTCTATATCTATTGTATTGCTCTTTATTTCCCTCGACAGCTTTCTCTATATCTATTTGTATTGCTCTTTATCTGCCCCGACAGCGTCCTCTATATCTATTGTATTGCTCTTTATTTCCCTCGACAGCTTTCTCTATATCTATTGTATTGCTCTTTATCTGCCCCGACAGCTTTCTCTGTATCTATTGTATTGCTCTTTATCTGCCCCGACAGCTTTCTCTATATCTATTGTATTGCTCTTTATTTCCCTCGACAGCTTTCTCTATATATTATTTGTATTGCTCTTTATCTGCCCCGACAGATTTCTCTATATCTATTTGTATTGCTCTTTATCTGCCCCGACAGCTTTCTCTTTATCTATTTGTATTGCTCTTTATCTGCCCCGACAGCTTTCTCTATATCTATTTGTATTGCTCTTTATCTGCCCCGACAGCTTTCTCTATATCTATTTGTATTGCTCTTTATCTGCCCCGACAGCTTTCTCTGTATCTATTTGTATTGCTCTTTATTTCCCTCGACATCTTTCTCTATATCTATTTGTATTGCTCTTTATCTGCCCCGACAGCTTTCTCTGTATCTATTTGTATTGCTCTTTATTTCCCTCGACATCTTTCTCTATATCTATTTGTATTGCTCTTTATTTCCCTCGACAGCTTTCTCTGTATCTATTTGTATTGCTCTTTATCTGCCCCGACCGCTTTCTCTATATCTATTTGTATTGCTCTTTATCTGCCCCGACAGCTTTCTCTGTAGCTATTTGTATTGCTCTTTATCTGCCCCGACAGCTTTCTCTGTATCTATTTGTATTGCTCTTTATCTGCCCCGACAGCTTCCTCTGTATCTATTTGTATTGCTCTTTATCTGCCCCGACAGCTTTCTCTATATCTATTTGTATTGCTCTTTACCTGCCTCGGCTCGTTCCTTTTTATTCTATCTCATTTATCTACACAAAGAGATAGCGAGAAACAAAGAGAAAAGATACCAGACATCTTAAGAGAATGGCTTGACAGAAGGTCAACAAGAGAAATGATAAATAACCGTCGAGATCGATATTTGTGGAGAGACATGGTCACCTACGCCAGTAGGCCTGGTACTTGACGATTATCTACAGAAAGGAAGGGTGGGAGGCGATGAAGACGCGTCTCAATATCAGGGCTAAAACTGTTAGCTTCTCGTGGCTTCCTGCTTGTGCCTGGAGCACTGGCCGTTCCGACTGCATCCACTGTAGCAAGAGAGATGTCAAACATTCACAATCCATTCGTCGTCCTCATCTAGTATAATGCTATGTGGATACGTTTACCTTCGAAGACAACATCTCATTATAATATGAACCTCTGTATACAGAGTTTTTCAGCACCAGAGAATCTGATCATCGGATTAAAAAAAAAAACACGTTTAGCAAGTGTTTGGATCCTTCAGTTTCTTGACATTCAAGAAGCGAGACAGGCCTGCCTGTGTCATGCTCCCAGGCGTTGAGCTCCTGCTGCATTCGACTTGAGGCTCGCGCTATGTTCGGCATATCATAAGTGAACTTATCTTTGTGCAATATCCCACTAAAGGGGGTGGGGGGCATATATGACTGGAGAATAAAGGCCGCTTGTCCAGTGCAGGCGACACGAGGCGTTTGGATCTGAGTTTTTATTTCACCCCCGATCCAATACAACGTTGGGACTTCCGGTCAATATGGCGGATAGGCGACATGAACCTTTGAGGCTTTGCTTGTCGCAGCTTCCTCATACACACAAGTCCGGCTTGCTGCTGGAGTTACCGAGTTGAGTGATCTGTGCACACCGTGAACTGTGTTTTTCATTCGGATCATGTTTCGATATTCCAATTGCTTACCATGAATGATGATATCGTATGACGAACACAGTTCGGTTGCGTTCACTTTCGGTGCTGCTGCGCCTTATGTCTTTTGGCGTGTGTTGTGGCTGCTATGAAAGGGAATCGCAGCTGCCTTTCCTTGTTTTTACCCTTCAATGAGATGCGTGTTAATTCAGATGATTCCACTGCCACGGGCGGTTGAGTAATTATGGATTTTAATTGGTTTTGCAGTGATACCGGGGCCTTCGACCAACTAATAACTATTAACTCTTTCCGTACGGACGCTTTTTATCGGAAGAGATTTCAGAGACAAAATTGTTCATGGTTTTAAGAATCAATCTACATATTTATATTTATCTGACATATCACATATTATATATGAGTTTTTAGATAATTGAACAAGGAATTAGATTTCACCAATATCAAGATGATACAAGACATGTAAAAGAATATGGTTTGATGGCGTTCACACTAATCAAATTGTGCGTAGCGCACTATGCGGCGAAATGTACGTTGCCGAAATCGGCATGGCGCACAGTGCAGCGAAACGTGCGGTAAGAGTAAAAACAAATAAGAAAAAAAACGTTTCACCCTTCCGGGTTTTGAACCCACGTTCTCTTAGATTTTAGCAAGACAAACTATTGATTCGTGTTGCAGGGTTTCTTCATGCTTCTTTCTGACTTACTACTTGTACTTTCATTTGACCCACACATATATATATAACTCATCAATCTTTTTAGTACAAGTATAAACAAGGTCTTTATTGGTGTTACTTGACATAGCCTATCGGCGATGATGAATTGTCAAATAACATTTGTGTGTGGCAGTTTCGTATTCATAAAGTTCTATCTGTGGTTATCTATCTATCTTGTTGACCGTATACTCCGTATAGTATTCTTAAGTACATCTGCCTGTCTCTTTCTGATAGTGCTGAGGAACTAGTATCTGAATGTGCTCAGTCTGGCCGAGTGTGGCCGAATTGTCTCGAGTCTGGCTGAGTATAGCTGAGTCTGCCCGAGTGTAGCTAAATGTCTCTCTAGCTACTGCTCCTCGCCCCAAAAGCATTCTGGGCCTCTCCTCTCCTAATCCCCCAGTTCCCAGGGTCTCGGGGTTTAAGTCCCAGGTGACCACACCCCCCGACCACTGATACGGCCTAACCTACGTCTCCTGACCGTCACTATCTCTCTAGCTCCGCCTTTTTTAATTATCTCTAAAGTCTTATTACTTTAGGAGTCCTGTCGAACCTGTCCATCTTCCTAAGTCCGTCCCCTAACAACTAAACTCGAGGCGATTTCCAATTCAGAGACTCAAAGAGTAATCACTGCTGAACGTAAAGATAACCTGGTCTTTTGATTACGCGGGGCAGTTTAGTTGTCCGCTTTCATCTCAGGTCTTCACTGGACTTCAAGGCGTCTGCCGATATAAGAGTTTCCTAGGAACCAGCGGCCGTGTCGTTGCGTTACGCAACTTTGTCGACCAGAGCAAACATCTGTCTGGCTTTAGGCTGACCACCTGTACGCATTTCACTGGTAATCTTCAAGTTGATTACGACTCAGCGACTGAGTTGGGTAGACTTAACGTCTCCTTCCTAATCCTCTGAAGAGTGTCTTTTCTACGCCGCCTAAAACTATCCTACTTCACATCGTCATCGCCTCATTCTTTTATTCTTCTGTCTATCGTCATATTCTTCTATTCTTCCATTATCGCCCATGACTGAGTCACACTATAACATTCGGCCATCCACTCTCCTCATAAAACAGCTGTCACAGAATGTTTATGTTGTAATTAAAGCGCCACATTTGAAGTAAAATAACTGACGTGTATTTGCTAAAAGCAACTAGGAAATTAATTCTGTTTTTTTCTTTTTAATTGATCTCAAACATCAAAAATTCTAACAACGTCTGTAAACAGTGTTTCTTTATCTTGACTTTTATATGAATGTTATAGTTTATGTTCAAAGGTTCTGGTTGTAATGAATGGTTATAACATTCTGTGAGAAACGATTATAACATTCTGTGAGACACGATTATAACATTCTGTGAGACATGATCAAGTTATGTGGGCCATCTCCACAACGGGAAACGAAAATAATCCCTGCTTTGATCTCGGTAATTTGGTTTGAAAACATTGCGAGCAAAATTAGGGCAATAAAGGTGGGTGGAAGTTGAAAGAAAGATGGTCAGTGAAATGAAGTGTGTGAATCGATGAAGCAGGCTAGTTTTAACGACATCAAATTAATATATGCCTGTATATTTTGGACAGACAAGACACTATGTGTGTCGATTTTTTTCTTCCTTGCTGTTTGTAAGAATGTCCATGATTCACAGCAATTAATATATGCCTGTATATTTTGGACAGACAAGACACAATAGGTGTCGATTTTTTTCTTCCTTGTTGTTTGTGAAATTGTCTATGATTCACAACCTTATGCTGCTATCGGGAATGTCCTCAGCAATTTGAATGTTACTATCTTGCTAACAATGTGCCATATGTCCTTCAAGGTGTTTGATGTTCCCATTGCTAATCTTCTTTTGATCTCTTTCTGTAGAACAATCTCCGTTGTTAGTCATTACAGATCCCAGGTATTCATAATTTGTTATAATTTCAAGTTCCTCACTTTTAATGATGATATTGGGTTGGCTTTGTTTTCTCTTTGTTTAGATTAAGGTTTTCCTCCTCACTGTGTTTTTTAACACACTTGATTGTCTCTTGTAATCCTTCTGTACTGTTTAAGAGGAGGATTACGTCATCAGTGTATCTGAGTTCTGGAATTATGTTGTCATTTATTGTGAAAGGGTGGAGCTTTACAAATCTGTCATCGTTTCTGGCATTTCTCATGATTTACTCGTCATAGATGTGATGTTCTCGTCATAGATGTGATGTTCTCATCATAGATGTGATGTTATCGTCATAGATGTGATGTTCTCGTCATAGATGTGATGTTCTCGTCATAGATGTGATGTTCTCATCATAGATGCAGAACGGGTATGGAGAGAGGATGCATCATCTGGCTCATATCTGTTTGTACTTCAAACCGATGTGATATTTCTCCCGCTCTTCTGAAAGCTGTTGCTGTTCGTGATATAGCTGTTCGATATGTTGTACTGTGTGTGTGTTGGAAGTCCATATCTTTCATGATGTTCCACAGTTTCTGATGTCGTACACAGTCAAAGACCTTGTTGTTATCTGTGTACGTATGATCATGTATATATCTCTATGTTGTACACTACACTTCCCATGATGTTTCTCATGTTAAATATGTGATCCCCTGTGTCTCGACCATGATTAACTATGTAGAATGAACTAATGATCAGCCTTTGTTAACTACACAAAATGAACTAAAGATCTGACTTTGGTAACTGCACATAATGGAGTAAAGATCTGACTTTGATAACTGCACATAATGGAGTAAAGATCTGACTTTGATAACTGCACATAATGGAGTAAAGATCTGACTTTGGTAACTATACATAATGAAGTAAAGATCTGACTTTAGTAACTATACATAATGAAGTAAAGATCTGACTTTAGTAACTATACATAATGAAGTAAAGATCTGACTTTAGTAACTATACATAATGAAGTAAAGATCTGACTTTGGTAACTGCACATAATGAAGTAAAGATCTGACTTTAGTAACTATACATAATGAAGTAAAGATCTGACTTTAGTAACTATACATAATGAAGTAAAGATCTGACTTTAGTAACTATACATAATGAAGTAAAGATCTGACTTTAGTAACTATACATAATGAAGTAAAGATCTGACTTTAGTAACTATACATAATGAAGTATACGTCATTGTGGGGCACATTGTTATGTATTGTCACACTCGTCAGGAAGTGCAGGGAGCAGAATCCAGTCGTGGCCAATGCGGAGGTTAACGCCCTCATTTTGAACAACACCGACGAAGACGATGCAGTCATCTATACAGACAGATCTGTAGTAGGACACCACAGGAGTGCATGGGCAGTTACAGCACGCTCGGCGGGCAGAATAGTCAAGGAAGACAGTAGTACATACGTTATGATCACGAGTAGCATGACGATGCAGTCATATATACAGACGGATCTGTAGTAGGACACCACAGGAGTGCATGGGCAGTTACAATATTATCGGCGGGCAGAATAGTCAAAAAAGACAGTAGTACATACGTTATGATCACGAGTAGCGTGATGATGGAGGTAATGGCAGTGACCAAGGCATTCATCTAGATGTCACAAGACTACACCCACGCATGTATACAGAGTGCTTCCATGAGCATAATTAAAACAAAATTAGAGGCGGGATCCGTACGTTGGCAATGGGTAGAGTCAATGCAGAAGTAAAAAATACGTAAGGTCACCTTTGTTTATGCCCCTGGACATGCGGGAGTACGGGGAAATGAAAGAGCGGACAGGTTGGCTAGCTGTGCTGTCCTTGAAGATGGTCAATCAATGCATCAAGCAGACGTCATTAATGTCCTCCATGATGCAAGAAGAGCACAGGACTTCGACAACCATGATTGCAACGTCACTCCTTCGGATGAGGGAGATGGGAGTTAAGATGGGCACAGCCAGAAACGAGAACCTTAGTGGACGTGTAAGAAGACTTAACTAACTCAGAACTGGAGTCGTCAGTCGCAGGACACTGCGGGACTTAATGAGGAGGGTATCTGAGCACCTATAGACATGTTTCCGAGTGGAGTGATGATAACTCATAAATAACGCAATAACCTAATTTCGCCTAATAAACGTCAGTGTAATGGTGCTAGAAGGAAAGCACTCGTCAAGTGAGTGAAGCAGAAGTATCGAAGTCCCACATTTAGACCATTTCATGTAGTCGATGTCTGATTGTCTGTAATCGTGTTCCTTCTATTAAATGCATCCTTTCAACATAATATAACTATAGGAATCTTCGTTTGAGAAGCCGGTCATGTTGTCGTTAGTGCAATTACCAGCCTACCAGAACGTTATGAGTTCGAATCCCAGTGGAAACAATGTGTCTTGAACTGAAAGGCATCGTGGTCCACCCACCCGAATTAATGAGCACAGGAGATGCATTCTGGGAAGGAAATACAGCGAGGATGTGAACTGGCCACCTCATATCCTGAAACTGAGCCTTACAATGACGTCATTATCACTTCAACCACCGTCAGTTGCTATGAGACTGCCTTTTGCTTTTATATTTATTTACAGAGAAATGTAGCTCTATCTCTCTCTCTCTCTATATATATATATATATATATATATATATATATATATATATAGTTATAATGTCACAGTTTAATTTTCCAGCGATTGCTAACATCAATCATCTGCCTTATATTATTCCTTTTGATGTTTGTTTATTTGTTTGTGGCACAGCTTCATTTATTTCATTCCCTGTGATCATCATATCACTGGTATTGCCTTAAGCAAGAGATGAAATAACGGCGACACTAGAAAGTTAAGAATGTAACAAACTGATTGGATCTCCATTAACTCTCTCACTCCGAACAAACACAAAAGAAGCTTCCGTGATTACCATTAACTCTCTCACTTCGAAAAACACAATAGACTCTTCTATATACATCATGTCCCATTAATTACCAGTGAGGAATGCTAACAGTATTTTCTTGCTGCGTCATGTTATCTATTTAATTCTTTCAATGAGTGTACTCCTTAATGAGTTTCAATTACATATCAAATGTATGAAAGTATGAGATGCAGAATTGTTGAGGCAGGGGTTGCACTCCGCAGAATAAAAAAACAGACTTTCGCAACTTGCTTTTAACTATGTTAATAAGATAAGAAAATTATTTCCTGATATATGGAACCAATCTTCACATGAAGAAGCGGAGCGTGGACAATCTAACAGCAGACAAGAAAGACGTTGAGAACCACTTCAATATTTTTTTACAGAAGAGAGTGGAGAACAAATGTCCTTCCTTCCTTCCTTACCTCCCTCCTTCCCTCTTTCTGTCCCTCCATCTTTCCTTTCTTTCTTTCTTTCTTTCTTTCTTCTTTCTTTCTTTCTTTCTTTCTTTCTTTCTTTCTTTCTTTCTTTCTTTCTTTCTTTTCTTTCTTTCTTTCTTTCCTTCCTCCTTCCTTTTTTTCTTTCTTCTTTCCTTCATTTCTTCCTTCTTCTCTCCCTTTTTCCCTTCACGCCTTTCTTTCTTTCTTTCTTCCCTTCCTCCCTCACTCTTCCCTTTCATTCTTTCTTTCTTTCTTTCTTTTATTCCTTCCTTCCTTTCCTTTCTCCATCTCTCCTTTCCTTCCTTCCTCATCTCATAGCATGGAACCGTTTTTTCACAACAGACAGGTTTCATTAACTGTCCCCAGTATCTCTATCTTTAGTCACTCTTTTTGACTCTGCTTCGTCAGGGTCTGTCCATTCTTTGTTGCCATCATTCAATCTATACCTCTGCCCACTGCACCTTCTACCACCTTTCATAGTTCAATGCAGCATGGTCTTTGCTAGGCCAGCTGATCCTAATACATGGTCTATACATTTTAATTGACACTTTATTACAACAGTCAACAAAATCATAATGATTGGCTGTTGTATCCTTTGTGAACGTATGATAAGATCTAAGCAAGGGATGACCAGAGGTTTAATACAATATTATATCTCCTAATATTTAATATGAAATCAAAGAATTTAACTGCAGTTTGTATCCAACGATCTAAGGTAACTTGTAAGTGCGCCCATAATCTCTCCATGACTGAGAATAGAACGGAAAAGCAAAACAGAATAACGATGACGTTATGAAGGAGGTTAAATCAAAAAGAAAACTAGTAACTACCATGTGGATGAAATAGCCAGTATTGGTTTGCCATATATGAGAAGACAGTTAAGAGACGAATCAAAACAAAATACGTGTTGAGCTCTATAAGAAGAAGATGTTGGAAATACACCGGCCATGTTCTACGAATGAATGAAGAAAGACTTCACCGTCAGACATTCATGTGGAAACCATGTGGTAAAAAAAACAAGGCAGACCAAGAGAACCGCTACGCAGAACAATTACTAGGGAAGGCTCAAACATGGGACTAAGAAATAACCAAGGACTAGCAGTAGATCGTCAATCATGGAGAACTTCAAATTTATTCTTATGTGCCGTCTTCGATCCGAGAGGAAGCTGATGATGATGATGATATCAAGAAAAGCGGATAACTGGGGTGATATATTATGGCAACCGGAAAAAAGTTGACAAAAGTATTAATCGAAGGAAACAGAGGATAGCTACCAAATAAATTAAGAAATGTGTTTGTTTTGGATGACGAGATCAGAGTTAATGAAACAATTATTAAGATATCAAGTTGTGAAGTGACATGATCATGTACGCCAACAGGCACGGCTCGTGATGATGATGGTATGTACATAAACTTGAACTCAAAATCATCAGTATTTTTAGAATATCAAGTCCGGTAACTCTGTTCAAACTGCCAAACTATTTCCGGAACTCAAGAGTTAAAAAATACCACCAAGCGAATAAAGTAAACACAGGTTGTATTAACCCTTATCGCGACACTCACAGAGACACGGCAGGACAACAGAACTAAAGAGAAACCAAACAGACTATTATCATAATCATGAAGAGTTAAAGAGTGTTTCAATCAATGCGACGATCTACAAGTAGAGGCACTACAATTGGCTATTAAAGGGCAATGGTTTCAGCCGGTCTTGTGCCTTAGTTTCCTCAAGGGCAACATGAAATGATACTTTAATAGAATAACGCTATGGAGGTTTGGTAACAACAGAAGAGATCGATGGCTAGAAAAGTTGAGAATGGCAAACAAGAAGAGATCGGTGAGAAAATCAAATTGACTGGGTAGGCCAATGTTAGGTTAAGTTTTGACTAGCTTGAGAGGCGGAATCGATAGTTAAACCCCCTGTGACCGGCACATGATGATAATTACGTTCACGCTGAGGTATTTCTGTTATTCGCTAGACGTTATATAGATCCTGCAGATACTAGACATTATATAGATCCTGCAGGTACCAGACATTATATAGATCCTGCAAGTAATAGACGTTATATATATGTCCTGCAGGTACTAGACATTATATAGATCCTGCAGGTAAACGACATTATATAGATCCTGCAGATAATAGACATATATATCCTGCAGGTACTGGACATGCTATAGATCCTGCAGGTATTAGACATTATATAGATCCTGCAGGTGCTAGATATTATATAAATCCTGAAAGTATGTCACGACTTTACGTAAATGCTGCAGTTACTAGACAACACCGTTAAATCCTGCAGGTACTAAGCAATATTACATACATCTTGCAGGTACTAAGCAATATTATATATATCTTACAGGTACTAAGCAATATTACATATATCTTGCAGGTACTAAGCAATATTATATATATCTTACAGGTACTAAGCAATATTATATATATCTTGCAGATACTAAGCAATATTACATATATCTTGCAGGTACTAAGCAATATTACATATATCTTGCAGGTACTAAGCAATATTACATATATCTTGCAGGTACTAAGCAATATTACATATATCTTGCAGGTACTAAGCAATATTACATATATCTTGCAGGTACTAAGCAATATTACATATATCTTGCAGGTACTAAGCAATATTACATATATCTTGCAGGTACTAAGCAATATTATATATATCTTGCAGGTATTAAGCCATATTACATATATATTGCAGGTACTAAGCCATATTATATATATCTTGCAAGTACTAAGCAATATTACATATATATTGCAGGTACTAGACCATAGTACATAAATAGTGCAGGTACTAGACAACACAAAAACCATTAGGCTCTACTAAGCAACAATAATCGGTCCTGCAGCGTCACGGATCTACAACAATAAGAGCATCACAAAATAACCACAACAGAACCGAAATAAACAATTCAGATTCGTGAATGTAGTAGAGTAGGACTATTCATTAAAAAAAATAATTGCTTATTATATCATCATCACCGAGTGCCTTCTCCGCAACGAAGGTTGGCTACCATGGATCGCCATTCTACTCTGTTTCCTGCTCTGATGGTGCAGGCTGTCATAGATTGACTTGTCCATCTTTTGATGTTACTCGTCCATGTTAGTCTTGGTCTGCCTCTGCCTCTTTTACCTTGTATTTTCCCTTCCAATTATTATATATGTATATATATAATTTATTTATTTCAATTTTTTGTGTTTTAGGTGGGGTGTGGAGTGCACATTTCGCAACCCCTTCACACAATCACTTTCAGCAACGCCCTTGAAAATCACTATTACTATCATCCCAACAACTACCACGACAACTATATGCATAACAATTACTGCAACCAGCAACAACAATCGCAACCATTTCTTTTATCACCCGTCAACTAAATGATAACCTTTCTGAGAAATGACAAACGAATACCCTCCCCTCAAACATCAAACGAATACATTCGGTATCTCCTACGTCTAGAACACACAACAACAGACCCCAATTCCTTTGTTCTCAATGATATCATCAAATCGTAGCAGTTTTTGCATGCGTTCTTATATTCTTTCTGTAGATCGATAATTTTTTGTCTTCCCATTTTGTTCGGTTCTTTATCGATCGGTCTATGGGAATCCGAATGCCTAATCTCAGCCAGTGGCAGAGTCCATATGTGCCCGTTACAGGGAACTTAGTGCTGGGAAAGCTCTGGATTATAATGTGTCATATGACTCAGGCAGACCTTTAGTTAAGATAGTAATAAATGTGTATATCAGATGAGGAGTAGGAGAAGGAAAGGAATTTTTTTTAGATAAAGAGAAAGAAGGAAACTTTAATGGAAGGAGAAAAGAAGAAAAAAAGACAGAAATTTTAATAGAAGTTGGAAAGAAGGAGAAAGAAAGAAAAAAAAATTAATAGAAGTAGGAAAGAAGAAAGAAAGAAAATTGTAATAATAGAAGTAGAAATGAAGGAGAAAGAAAGAAATTTTAATAGAAGTAGGAAAGAAGAAAGAAAGAAAATTGTAATAATAGAAGTAGAAATAATGGAGAAAGAAAGAGATTTTAATAGAAGTAGAAAAGAAAGAATTTTCAATAGAATGAGAGAGAAAGGAGAATGATACACAATTAAGTAGAAGGAGAAAAGAAGGAGAAAGAAAGAAATTTTAGTACAAAGGGAGAGGAAGGAGGGAAAAAATGAACTTTAATAAAAAGAGGGGAAAAAATGAGAAAGAAAGAAATTTAAGGGAAGGAGAGAAAAAGAAGAAGAAGAAAAATAAAAAAAGTTTAATACCATAAGGAAAGGAGGAGAAATGAAAAAACTTTAATAGCAGGAGAAAGTAAGAAATTGTAATGGAATGATAGCAGAAGGAGAAAGTAAGAAATTGTAATGGAATGATAGCAGAAGGAGAAAGTAAGAAATTGTAATGGAATGATAGCAGAAGGAGAAAGTAAGAAATTGTAATGGAATGATAGCAGAAGGAGAAAGTAAGAAATTGTAATGGAATGATAGCAGAAGGAGAAAGTAAGAAATTGTAATGGAATGATAGCAGAAGGAGAAAGTAAGAAATTGTAATGGAATGATAGCAGAAGGAGAAAGTAAGAAATTTTAATGGAATGATAGCAGAAGGAGAAAGTAAGAAATTTTAATGGAATGATAGCAGAAGGAGAAAGTAAGAAATTTTAATGAATGAATGCAGAAAGAGAAAGGAAGAAATTTTAATGAAAGGAGATAATAAAGAGAAAAAAATAAAATTTAATGAAAGGAGAAAGAATGATATTCTAATAAGAAGGGGAAAACATATGGGACAAGAGAGTGAAAAATGCAAGAAAAATGAATTTGAAAATGATGTTGACAGATTCAACGAGACCAAGAGCAAGTAAAAGAGAAACACACAAAAAAGAAAGAAAGAAGAGAGAGGAGAGCATTCGGATAAAAGGGGAAATATTAAAATAGAAGGAAGAATAAATAACACGTATACACACACACATTAAACTTCATAAAGAGAGAACAAGGAAGATTAAAAGACAAACCGTTGGTACATACAATATATGGTGTCACGTGTTCCCTATTGCTTCAGCCATTGGCCTAGTTTTATCTACATGGTTAAACCAGTGCCAACTTTCTGGTAGAAAAATATATGTCGTAGCCATATAAGCCGGGGTGAACCAAGAAGCTTGTGACCGGGATCAATCCGACTTTTCGACTTCACTAGATTAGTTCAATATGGTCTGCTATCTATCTATCTATCTTTCTGTCTGTCTGTTTATCTGTCTGTCCATCCGTCCATCTGTCCATCCATCCGTCCGTCCATCCATCCATCCATCCATCCATCCATCCATCCATCTATTCTATCTATTCTATCTATCTATCTATCTGTCTGTCTGTCTGTCTGTCTGTCTGTCTATCTGTCTGTCTGTCTGTCTGTCTGTCTATCTATCAAGCTGAAGACGGCACACAGGTCCATCATTTTAGACTTGTGTGCCCGACGATCTTTGTTATCGAGTCTCAGACCTTGCACAGAACCCGCACTGTAACTCGACCACGCGTCTCTGCTCAGGACAAGCCGTTCAATCTCGGTAATGAAGCTTCTGCCTGCTGTTCTTGCCTCCCGCCTAAATGATATATTTAGTGTTTCTCTAGGTCAGCTTCTTATACTTTAACCCTCTGGTTCCCATTTGAGGGCTTGTATGTTCTGTCACTGCTCTCTTTCACAAGAGAACCCAGCAGCTGTAGGTAGTGAGATGATCAGAAACACCACAAACTCCGCATCCAGTTACTCACACCTCCACCACCAGGTAAGTGTTTCACCTCTTTAATGTCAATAACTTTTACTGGTAAGGAAAGGTGGATGTATAACTACAACAGACCCACCTGGATAATTATAACAGGGTCACCTGGATACTTATAACAGAGACACATGGATAATTATAACATAGACACCTGGATAATTATAATAGACACCTGGATAATTATAACAGAGACACCTGTATAATTATAACAGAGACAACTGGATAATTATAACAGAGACACCTGGATAATTATAACACTGACACCTGGATAATTGTAACAGACCCACCTGGATAATAATCTATTATATATGTTATATATATATATATATATATATATATATATATATATATATATATATAATGTAAAACTGAATGTTTCAATAAATTTGTGTTTATGAAAGAGAATTCGGCTGCTATTAAAAGCTAGTTGTGACCTAAGGGATTAAATCATAGACAGTAGGCAAACAAATAAAAAGACGATTACATGTCACAGAGATGGGATTTCTCAGAAGAATGTTGAAAGTTCCCTGAACAGCTAAAGCAACGAAGACATTCTCAAATAGGCCAACACAAAAATTGAGCTCCTAGAAAACATCAGAAAGAAACAATCAACATTTTTCGAGCACATCATGAGATGTGAAAAGTTAGAATACTTGCTTACAACTGGCAAAATACAGGGAAAGAGAGATCGCGGACGACAAAGAGCGAAAATACTAGATAACTTGGTGTCATGGCATGGAAAACACTTAACAACATTATTAAAACCATGCACTGTGGATAGAAGTTAATGGAAGGTCATGATCATCTACGGCGACGGGTATGGCACATGATGATAATGTCTTTTGCGCGGTAATTACAAATCTTGGCTGTCCATTGTTTTCCTGTTCCTAACTTTTAGACATGTAGCTAAGGAAACTGGTTCCCTTTCTATCTCTCTCTCTCTCTCTCGCTCTTTCTCTCTCTCTCTCTCTCTCTCTCTCTCTCTCTAGTCCTTCCTTTCTCCTCCTTCTTCTCTTGTTGAACACTTTCAATAATATTCTATTTTTCCTAGTTTAATCAATGTTTTTCTCCGTTCTTTGAGAAATAGAAGGAAATCGTGTCGAAATAGAGAAAGAGAGACATATAGACAGAGAGAGATAGAGAGAGAGAGAGAGAGAGAGAAGAAAAAGTGAGATAGACAAAAAGGAAGTGAATCAGAAATAGAGAGTAAAAGAGTGACAGAAGAAAATAGAGAAAGACAGAGACGTGACAGAAAGAGAGTGAAAGACATGCAGGCATGGAGAGATAGAGAGTGAGAGACATGCAGGCATGGAGAGATAAAGAGTGAGACAGAAAGATGAACAGAGAAAAAAAAAAGAAAGATTGGTGAAGGAAAGGAAGGAAGAAAGAAAAAAAAAGAAAACGAGAGAGAAGCCAAGAAAAAAGGTGTGAGAATCAAGATAAGTTCTAATTACTATTTTCTTCTTATCAATTGTAAAAAAAAAAATACAAATAAATGAAGTAAAATGAATAAAAATAAATTGATGGGGGGGGGGGGTAACCCCGGGCAAAAGTAATCAATAAAAACGAGCGATATAGATTGAAGAGTTATCCTCCTTAACAATCACACACACACAGACACGTAGCAAAGCGGGCACGAAATGTGACACAAGTTGGTTATTCTGTCTGCACGGCAGCATTAAGTGCCACACGTTTATCACTTGTGATGTTAAGTAAAGTTTCTCATAAAACTGATATTTATTCTATCATTCATGTTCTCTATTAGCTAAAGTAGCGCTCGGGGACAGTTCCTGAAATAGACGCGCCATAGTGTGAATGAACAACACAACAGGGCAGCCAGCGTATAGTTGCTGTGATATATTTTAATGATACCTTCCGTGTTTATGTAATTAATTAAATCATTTACTTGCTCTCTAATTAATTTAATAGATTATTTAATTAATTAAGTAATTTAGTCATTTATTTGTTCTTTCATCATCATCGAGTGCCATCCCCGCATCGAAGGTTGGCTACCAAGGAGACATTCCATTCTGTCTCTTGCTTTGATGGTGCAGGTTGTCATGGGCTGATTTGTCCATCTTTTGATGTTACTCGTCCATGTTAGTCTTGGTCTGCCTCTGCCTCTTTTACCTTGTATTTTCCCCTCCAGGATTACTTTTAGTAAGCTGTTGTGTCTTTTAACATGGCCCAAAAATCGCATTTGTCTTGTTTGAATCGTGTTTAGTAGTTCTCTTTTCATTTTCAGTTGTTTTAAAACCTCATCGTTTGTTTTCTTTTCTTTTCATCCAATTCTACCTATTCTTCTATATATCCACATTACAAAGGCTTTTATTTTTGTTCTTTAATTATTTTAATATATTATTTTGTTAATTAATTAATTTAGTAATGTGTTTGTTCTTTAATTAATTTAGTATATTATTTAATTAATTAATTAATCTAGTAATTTATTTGTTCTTAAATTAGTTTAATAGATTATTTTGTTCTTTAGTTCATTAAATATTTCATTTTGTTCTTACTTAAGTGTATTTTGTCCTTTAAGTAATTTAATAGTTTTTTTTTTGTCCTGTAATTGATTGTTTATTTTGTCCTTTAACTAATTTAATAGTTTATTTTGTCCTTTAAGTAATTTAATAGTTTATTTTGTCCTTTAAGTAATTTAATAGTTTATTTTGTCCTTTAAGTAATTTAGTAGTTTATTTTGTCCTTTAAGTAATTTAGTAGTTTATTTTGTCCTTTAAGTAATTTAGTAGTTTATTTTGTCCTTTAAGTAATTTAGTAGTTTATTTTGTCCTTTAAGTAATTTAGTAGTTTATTTTGTCCTTTAAGTAATTTAATAGTTTATTTTGTCCTTTAAGTAATTTAGTAGTTTATTTTGTCCTTTAAGTAATTTAGTAGTTTATTTTGTCCTTTAAGCAATTTGATATTTTATTTTGTCCTTTAAATAGTGTAATAGCTTATTTTGTCCTTTGAGTAATTCAATAGTTTATTTTGTCCTTTAAGTCATTTAGTAGTTTATTTTGTCCTTTAAGTCATTTAGTAGTTTATTTTGTCCTTTAAGTCATTTAGTAGTTTATTTTGTCCTTTAAGTAATTTAATCATTCATTTTGTTTGTGTGTGATTTAATTATTTACTTTGTTTATTTTTAAAGTCATTAAATATTTTTTTATGCATTTACTAGTTTATGTTGTTCGTTTTGATTTCATTGAATGGTTTGTCTTTCTTTTTTAATTCGTGTAATAGCTTATTTTGTTTCTACAGTAATTTTAAAAAAAAATTGCAACTGAAAAGATAGAATTAGTGGTGATATGTCCTCAATTAGTAATAGGCATGGCACTTGATGATAATTATTGTCACATATCGAGCCAAAGATTATAGGTCAGAGGTGGGTAGTCTACGACTCGCGGGTCTGAACCGGCCCGTCAGGCAATTTTGTTCCGGCCTTTCTGCTAGATGTGAAAAGTACAATACATTCCATTCCCTGAGCTAAAAACAAAATAAATAAATGAAAAAAAAAAAAAGTAAAGTACCCCCGTCACGCCAAGTGGCGTATAGGGAATATGGTGTTAGTGACCATAAATTTTACAGACCTTCGGCACATGATTTTTGGGGTAATGTGGTCGGTATTACGCCCGTGCCGCTTTACTTTCCCAGAAAAAAATCAGGTATCCATTAAATGCTGGGTGAACCGGAAGCCGTCCGTTGGGCTCGAACCCTACCTCTTGTCCTTTGTAGTCCAGTTCACTCACCACTGAGCTTTTGCACTGACTAGACTAGACTAGACTAGACTAGACTAGACTAGACTAGACGAGACGAGACGAGACGAGACGATACGATATATAAATGATACCAGTTTGAAAATACACTTTGTCCTTACAAAACCCTTGTTATTAAATTAGGTCAATATCCATTAACAATCCGATTGATTCCTTTGCTGATAGCACAGAAGGTTCTCAGCACAGATCACGAATACTGTAACCCCCAGAATGATTTCAGAAAGTTTTTTACTTGAGAGATTTCGTTGGAATTCTACTTATTTTAAAAAAAAAAAACCCCATCGTCTTCTTATCAACTTTCAACTACAAAAACGTCATCTACTTGAACACAGGACTTCTTTTTTTATTATCGTTCGCCTCAGATAAGATTAGGTACTCAGTCTCATCGACTTTGATGTCATTGGAAATACTACCGACAATCCCAAATGATGTTTTAACAGGATACCTTTTGGTTATGACGCAAAGACCTTGAAATTGATTCCGTTAATGTTGTAAATATAATTGTGTGGAGGCGGTTAGCGAGTTATACGATTTTAGCTGTGAGTTTTTGTTGTTTTTACATAAAGGTAGCTTCGGAAGTGAGTTAGTGACATTACGAGATGCTAGCAGTGGTTTTTGTTGTTTTTACATAAAGGTAGCTTCGGAAGTGAGTTAGTGACATTACGAGATGCTAGCAGTGAGTTTTTGTTGTTTTTACATAAAGGTAGCTTCGGAAGTGAGTTAGTGACGTTACGAGAGTTTCAGGTCTTCGCCGGTGCCACGGAGTTCGTACATCCGAGCTAAAACTATCATATAAAACGGACTCATCCCCTACCTAAATAAACAAACTTGTGACGCACAGAGATAGCTAGTGGGATTAATAAACAAGTTGATTCCACTCTCTGAACTTAAAACTCGTGTCTATATTTCTTGACTACTATTCAAATAAAAATTAAAAACGACAGACAGACAGAGAGAGTTAAATGCTAAATCAACTGTAGACATTAAACCGTCTCATATTTGCTTGGTCTCAATTTGTGGCTAGTGGTTACACTACTGTTCTATATCGCTAATCCTCGAGCGAAACATCCACACAGCCAATAATAGTTCCCTGGGCCGAATTTTAAAGTTGTTGCCATGGAGACAGACGCGGCCGACGGTGCTATTTGTCCCTTTAAATCTGGTACATTCCACACGGACACTAAACTCGGGTCCCTGGACTCAAGGAAATTACCCTCTCCCGCGTCTCGGCCGTCACGGTAATGCACGAGACGAGAATAAGAGAACAGCGGTTCGCAAATTATACGATATTTGTGTACATGTTGATCTTGACAATTTAGCCATCTTGGACATGTCATAACAAACGATGGACAATTGATTGAGAGAGGAGTTTATGACATAACGGGAGTTTGAGAGAGGAGTTTATGACATAACGGGATTTTGAGAGAGGAGTTTAACATAACGTGAGCTTGAGAGATGAGTTTATGACATAGCGTGAGCTTGGGAGAGGAGTTTAACATAACGTGAGCTTGAGAGAGGAGTTTATGACATAACGTGAGCTTGAGAGAGGAGTTTATGACATAACGTGAGCTTGAGAGAGGAGTTTATGACATAACGTGAGCTTGAGAGAGGAGTTTATGACATAACGTGAGCTTGAGAGAGGAGTTTATGACATAACATGAGCTTGAGAGAGGAGTTTATGACATAACGTGAGCTTGAGAGAGGAGTTTATTACATAGCGTGAGCTTGAGAGAGGAGTTTATGACATAACATGAGCTTGAGAGAGGAGTTTATGACATAACGTGAGCTTGAGAGAGGAGTTTATGACATAACATGAGATTGAGAGAGGAGTTTATGACATAACGTGAGCTTGAAAGAGGAGTTTATGACCTTACCGGATGTTAGTAGTGAGTTGTCGACATAAAGGCAGCGCTTGTGTGAGAGATTGTGAAACTAGTGTTATTGTGACGGGTTTAGTGAGTTATGACAGTTTTGAAAACTAGTGAATGACATACGACGATTCAGGAGGTGAGTTTGTGACATGATTAGGTCGTTGGTCTCATAAATAAGAATTCAAGACCTTCCAATGTAAACACACACACAAAAAAAAAAAAAAGGTTGATGTCAAAAAAGGTGTCTTAACGCGTCCAAGTTTGGAATCACTGATTTCATAGAATGAATGTTGTCGGCCTTGAACTACCAAGGGACGTAATAACTGCATTCGTTATGCTACCTTTCTTGTCGTGACAAAACCAGCCAGATGGCGCTGATGACCTCGTCACTCGTCTATCCTCTTATCTTCTTTAGTCTCAAAAGAAGGCTATCTTTGAATACACGAGCCTATATCACATATCACATATAACACAGTCTTGTAGCTTTGTCTGTAAGATCTTTAGATCATATCTGAAAGGAGAGCACGAGAATAGTGGTGGTGATATTGCATGAAGGAAAAGGGAGAGAGAGAGAGAGAGAGAGAGAGAGTGGCCAAAGCATAACATTGAGACGAAATTAGTCAAGTGTGTGTGTGAGAAAGATTTAATTGAGGATAGATTGAGCTCATATGGGAAACAACGGTAGAAGAAAATGAGGAAGACCCAGGGAGACACTGAGAAGAACATTGATGAGAGAGGCAAGAGCAGCAGGAATCGGCTCCCTCAATGAGATAGAACTGCTTGCACAGAACAGAGACAGATGGCGAGATTTGATAAAATATATTTAAAAGAAAACTGCTAGAACAAAAAATTCATATAGGAGAAGGTGTATCTTGGTCTACGCCCTATGGGCCGGTTACGGCTCGAAAGGTCAATAGAGATAGAGAGATTGAGTGAGAATAACAGTTTGGCAGAGTGGTTATTTTGCAAACAAAATGGCCGTTTTTTTACTGCTGGCACTGTGCAAGTAATTTTGATGCCAGGAAAACGTATTCTAACATGAAAACAAATAACAGCAGGGCTAAAACTAAGAATAGCAAAATGTTATATCTTCTCAATATTCCTGTATGGTGAAGAAACATGGACATTAGACAAGAAAACAGAACAGACAATTGGAGCCTTTGAAATGTTGATTTATAGAAGAATATGTAGAATTGGATGGAAAGAAATGAGAACAAACGATGAAGTTTTAAAACAACTAAGAATGAAAAGAGAACTACTAAACACAATTAGAACAAGACAAATGAAATTTTAGGGCATGTTAAAAGATATAACAGCGTACTAAAAGTATATTGGAAGGGAACATACAGGGTAACATAGGCAGAGGCAAACCGAGACTAACATGGACGAGTTAATATCAAAAGATGGACAAGACAACCTATGTATGACAACTTGCACCATCAAAGCAAGAGACAGCGCGAAATGACACTCCATGGTAGCCAACCTTCGATGTGGAGACGGCATTCAATGGTGATGATGATGGCGGGCCAAGTTGCGATCCAGCAGACTGTGAGGGCTTTACAAGATTATGAACTGTCACATATTTTTTTTTTTTATAAATTTTATAATTGTAGTAATACAATACACAACAACACAACACGATACAAAACAATATAACACAACAACACAACACGATGCAATACAATATAACACAACACAACACGATACAATACAATATAACACAACACACAACAACACAACACGATACAATACAACACAACACAGCACAACACAACACGATACAATACAATACAACACAACACACCATTATACAATACAATACAATACAATACAATACGATACAATACAATACAATACAATACAATACAATACAATACAACACAACACAACACAACACAGCACAACACAATACAACACATCACAACACACCATTATACGATACGATACGATAGAATACAATACAATACAATACAATACAACACAACGCAACACAACACAATACAATGCAACGCAATGCAAAGCAATGCTACAATACAATACAATACAATACAATACAATGCAATGCAATACAATATAACGTGGCCTAAAGTCAACATAATATATAATATTGATAACAAGAAAGCAACAAAAAATGTCTCAACCTGAATAACGAAGGTATTATATATGATGCGATATGATATCATATGGTATGATATGATATGATATGATATATGATGCGATGCGATGTGATGTGATGTGTGTGTGTGATATGGTATATTATGGTATGGTATGTGCTTGTAGAACATGGTATAAAATGGTACTGTGACGCATTATATGGGATGATATGAAATGGTATGGTACGGCACGAGATGGAACGTATGGTGTGATATGAAATGGTATGATATGATTATTATTGTTAATGCATCCAGCAACCTGTGAGCTGACGCCCTTCTGCCTGTATAACATAATACATTACGATATGATGCAGTATCCATCCTTATGTAAATACACAAGCGGTTTACAGGCCTAGCAAGGTGTTTCCATTGCTGGCATACTGGTTCCGTTTATCGAGGTACCCAACAAAGTTTTAAGTAGGAAAAAACAATAACAACAACATATGTGAGAGTATGTTATGGTTATGGTTAAGGAAGGCCACTGCATCACCAGGTATCACTGCAAACGAATTAAAATCCATAATTGCTCAATCGCCCGTGCCATCATTCGAATTAATATCTCATCTCCCAAACAAAGAAAACTAGCTGCAGTCCTTATCACAGCAGTTTCAGCACACGCCAAAAGACATAAGGCGAAACCGCACAGAAAGTGAACACCGCCATCTGTTCCCCGTCATACTATATCATCATTCATCATAAGCAATCGGAATATCGAAACACGATCAAAACAGATGAAATGCGCAACTCTTGGTGTGCACAGAGCACTTAGCTCAGTAGCTCCTGCAGCAAGCCGGACTTGGTATATGAGGAAACTGCAACAAGGAACACTTTTCAGACAGTCTTTAACGGTTCCTGCCGCCTATCTGCTATATTTACCGGTATTGAGAGTATGTGTGTGTGAGAGAGAGAGGGATAGAGAGAAGGGTGGTGAGTAAATGAAAAGAGCAGGATAAATAATGAAACACACTCATTTCATCGTCATCATTGAGTGCCGTCTCCGCAACGAAGGTTGGCTACCATGGAGCGCCATTCTGCTCTGTCTCTTGCTTTGATGGTGCAGGTTGTCATAGGCTGGTTTGTCCTTCTTTTGATGTTACTCGTCCATGTTTAGTCTTGGTCTGCCTCTGCCTCTTTTACCTTGTATTTTCCACTACAGGATTACTTTAAGTAGGTTGTTGTGTCTTTTAACATGGGCCAAAAATCGTATTTGTCTTATTTGAATTGTTATTATAAGTTCTCTTTTCATTTTTTGGTATTTTAAAACTTCATCGTTTGTTTTCTTTTCCTTCCATCCAATTCCACCTATTTTTCTATATATCCACATTTCAAAAGCTTCAATTCTCTGTTCTGTTTTCTTGTCTAATGTCATTGTTTCTGCACCATATAGGAATGTTGAGACGACATAACATTTGCTATTCTTAGTTTTAGCCAGTGTTAGCAAGCTAATTTCCAATATTAGGAAGAAACAATCATAATTTTTTGGCCATGTAATGAGAAGAGAACAACTTGAATATATTGTAACAACTGGAAAAATTGAGGGACGAAGAGATAGAGGGAAGCAAAGAGAAAAAATAACAGACAGCTTAATAGAATGGCTTGGCAGAAGGTCAACAACAGAAATGATAAATAGATGCCGAGATCGAAAGTTGTGGAGAGACATGATCACCTACGCCACTAGGCCCGGTACTTGATGATGATGAGTTTTAGCCCTGGTGTTATTTGTTTTGATGTTAGTATGTTCTTCATGACATTAAAATTACTTTTTGCCATTCCTATTCTTTTGTTTATTTCAGTTGTACATTTTCCATCACTGGTTATAGTATGTCCAAGGTAGTTGTAGCTCTGAACTGTCTCCAGGTCTATTCCTTCAACTTCTATATCCACTTGTGGGTTTTGAGTATTTTCTTTGTTTATGATCATAGTTTTAGACTTTTTGATATTTATATCTAGTCCATATTTTTTGCTTGTCATGTTTATTTCATTAAGTTATTGTTGTAGATCTTTAGGATGTTCTGCTTTTTACACTCATTTGCTTTAGCCAAATATGGACTCACAAAAAGTGTCTAACTCCCGCGAAACGTAACACACTCTGGTAACGTAGTGTTCCTCAGTGTCTCACGAGAGAGTCATAGACTGGCTGCAGACCACGAGACTCGAACGATCAATTATGCATGCATGCGTGCGCTGACGTTTCCGCTCATTGATATCCTTCTGGTGAATACAGCTTCCATTGTTTTCAGACTACGACTTTTACTTTCCCGCCATAACGTCAGGATATCAAGTCAGTTGTAATCTGACTAGCACGCTGCAGGTTGTGTCCCTCGTTACTCGTTTATCTATTTTTATTTTAATAATCCCCTAAACAATGAACCAGAGACCAGGCAGAGAACATAAACAACCGCAGATAATCTCTCCCCTTGAATAGATAACAATTTAAGAAAGAAGGAGAATGAGGAGAAAGAGGAGAAGAGGAAGAAGGAGAAGGAGGAGGAAACGGAGAAGGTGGAGAAGTAGGAGGAAGGAAGAGGAAACATAAACAAAGCATTGCCAGCTACAGTTCTTCTTTCTGTGATTTAGAAGTTCTATAAAATAGATATCTATCTTCACAGTATGCTCCCATCACTGGTATCTGCGGGTAATGTGTGCGCGGGGCGGGAGGGGGGGGACTTGAAGGAAAGAGAATAACGGCCGCTTGTCCAGTGCGGCCGCTCGTCTCGAGGTGCTCGTGTCTGAGTTGCTTATGTTATCCCAGATAGAAAAAAAGAACAAAATCTTTTAACCTAAACGAGATTAGAACCCGCGTTCTTCTGGTCTAGAGCCGGAGAAGAATCGACTTCTACCACCCGCTGTATTGAGTCTACAGACAAATGTAACAAATAACATATACACATTGTTATTACCTGGTTGGTTGGTTGCTTGGTTGGTTGGTTGTTTACTTGGTTGTTTGGTTGGTTGTTTAGTTGGTTGGTTGGTTGGTTGTTTAGTTGGTTGGTTGTTTAGTTGGTTGGTTGGTTGGTTGTTTAGTTGGTTGGTTGGTTGGTTGGTTGTTTAGTTGGTTGGTTGGTTGGTTGTTTAGTTGGTTGGTTGGTTGGTTGTTTAGTTGGTTGGTTGTTTAGTTGGTTGGTTGGTTGGTTGGTTGTTTAGTTGGTTGGTTGGTTGTTGGTTGTTTAGTTGGTTGGTTGTTTAGTTGGTTGGTTGGTTGGTTGGTTGGTTAGTTGGTTGGTTGGTTAGTTGTTTAGTTGGTTGGTTGGTTGGTTGGTTGGTTGGTTGGTTGTTTAGTTGGTTGGTTGGTTGGTTGGTTGTTTAGTTGGTTGGTTGGTTGGTTGTTTAGTTGGTTGGTTGTTTAGTTGGTTGGTTGGTTGGTTGGTTAGTTGGTTGTTTAGTTGGTTGGTTGGTTGTTGTTGTTTAGTTGGTTGGTTGGTTGGTTGGTTGTTTAGTTGATTGGTTGGTTGGTTGGTTGTTTAGTTGGTTGGTTGGTTGGTTGGTTGTTTAGTTGGTTGGTTGTTTAGTTGGTTGGTTGGTTGGTTGGTTGGTTGGTTGGTTGGTTAGTTGGTTGGTTGGTTAGTTGTTTAGTTGGTTGGTTGGTTGGTTGGTTGGTTGGTTGTTTAGTTGGTTGGTTGGTTGGTTGGTTGGTTGTTTAGTTGGTTGGTTGGTTGGTTGGTTGTTTAGTTGGTTGGTTGGTTGGTTGGTTGTTTACTTGGTTGGTTGGTTGGTTGGTTGTTTAGTTGGTTGGTTGGTTGGTTGTTTAGTTGGTTGGTTGGTTGGTTGGTTGGTTGTTTAGTTGGTTGGTTGGTTGGTTGGTTGTTTAGTTGGTTGGTTGGTTGTTTAGTTGGTTGGTTGGTTGTTTAGTTACTTGGTTGGTTGTTTAGTTAGTTGGTTGGTTGTTTAGTTGGTTGGTTGGTTGGTTGGTTGTTTAGTTGGTTGGTTGGTTGGTTGTTTAGTTGGTTGGTTAGTTGGTTGGTTGTTTAGTTGGTTGGTTGGTTGGTTGGTTGGTTGGTTGTTTAGTTGGTTGGTTAGTTGGTTGGTTGTTTAGTTGGTTGGTTGGTTGGTTGTTTAGTTGGTTTGTTGGTTGTTTAGTTAGTTGGTTGGTTGTTTATTTGGTTGGTTGGTTGGTTGTTTAGTTGGTTGGTTGTTTAGTTGGTTGGTTGGTTGTTTAGTTGGTTGGTTGGTTGGTTGTTTAGTTGGTTGGTTGGTTGGTTGCGTTCGCCCGATGACTAAAGTATTCTAGTGTATCGTGGTAGACTAGAATATTCCTCGTCATCATCCGCCCTTACAAGGACGTAGTGGACGTGTCTGCGTTGTTTGTGGTTTGCAGTATAACTGTTATATTTGCGCCTTTCGGCCCAACACATCCGACTTCATCACGACATTTTTGAGTACCGGGTTGTCTTCCCTCTTCGATCCCTGCACGCTTGGCCAGACTAGACAGGTTAGTCTGTTACTGGAGGCACCGCGGAGAGGTGGAGCAGGTTCTGGATGGTTTTGGTTCACCGATCCTGGCGCAAGCCATCAGCTGTTTTATCAATATGTTACATGTCTTTGACGGACAAATCAGGCAGTGACTTACATCCTATAGAGCGTCCATTACGGGCAGGAGAATAGGAAGGAGAATAGTCTCGCCATTTTGATCGAGAATAACTGTTCTGTGAAGTGTGCCCCAAGTCAGGTCTGCACTATGAAACTCTGCTATAACTTTCCCGCCAAATTTGTCATTTGATAAGATAAATATTATAAAAGGTCAAGGTAAAGTACGAGACTTGAATCGACGTCACAGCACGCGAGTTTTCACCCATATGTGCTCGGGCGCCTTTCCAGAAATGTTCGGAGACTTCTGGATAGTGTCGCTTCAAACATCGAAACTCACGATGCGAGGCGACATTATTTACCTTCTCAGAGTACTACCCTGGTACCCATTTCTACCAGCAGCTGGGTCGACTGCTGGTTTTTTTCCAACCACGATTACAACTCACACTGTTTACAGCGGGAATCGAACACAGGCTGTCTGAACATCGTTAGCCCAGTCAGGTGGTTTTCCCAACTTGGCTACCGAGGTCCACTTAAAATTAAATATAAGATATTCATTTTTAGCGCCATTTTCGGCGCTTACTGAATCATTTGAAAGCACATTGCAACAAGAATGTCACTAGTCATGAACCTAATTCGACAAAGCAGCCATCTTGGCTACCTCTCCAACCGGAAGCTCAGATTTGATACTTTTTAGCTTGCGATGCTGGAGACAAGTGACTGTTGTGATTAGACGTGGGGTTGATTCTATCACAGCGTGTCACGTTCTCACAGTTCGCGTCATGCTAGACTCAAACGTTCTTTATTTATTCCGTGGCGACGACTGCTCAGGACATGTCGTTACTTTCTTCCGCCCCACAGGTACCTTTTTTCCCTCTGCATATCCTCGGTAAGTGAATAAGAAGGAAGTAATAGTTTCAGTTCAGCAGAAAGTTACATTCAGGCTGCAGGTTGAATGTAGTAGCAGACTGGAACTGAATGTATTAATAGACTCGAACTGAATGAATTAATAGATTCGGATAGAATGTATTAGCAGACTCGAACTGAATCATTTAATAGACTAGAACTGAATTTATTAATAGATAGCTAGATTTGTGTAAAACGACCAGCGTCCTATCGACTGTACGGCTGGATTTGTGTAGAACGACCAGCGTCATAACGACTGTACGGCTGGATTTGTGTAGAACGACCAGCGTCATAACGACTGTACGACTGACGGTCACGGATGTTTTTTATTTTGTTACCTACTTATTTATATACTTTCTTGTTAAAGTAAAGCGAACTCTCTAGCCAAATGTTTATTTTTACAGAATTAGACATTTGGCAATGGTATTCGATTAGTTGATAGTAAAGATAACAGGAATCGCATGAGATATCATGTTCCTTTACTTCGGAGACGATCCCTCGAAATCATCTCATTTTACAAGACGATTTACATCAAGATATTTATTTCAAAGGAGGCAGACAATGCTGTGTTCTGTAGCCGGATTTGTTTTCACTTTACAGCGAATATATTATGAGATCAATAGTAGATATAAGAGGAATTGAAGTCAACAGTCACAACATAAACAATTTGCGATATGCGGATGACACAGTCTTAATAGCAGGGACAGAGAATGAACTACAAGAAAAGATAGACATACTAGTGAAAGAAAACAAGAAAGGTCTCAGTCTGAATAGTAAGAAAACAGAAGTAATGGTCATATCGAAGAAACACAAGTCAAATGCGTCTTGGGTACAATAATACCATCAAATGGAAGATGAATCACAGAAATAAAAAGCAGAATAGCTCAGGCCAAAATAGCATTTCAGAAAATGAAACTGTCTAATGCAACAAATCTATGTCAATAGAAGTGAGAGAGTTTATCGGTGCTATATAGAGTTAGTTGTTACCTATGGAAGCGAATCATCGACAGTAAAGAAACAAATGAACAGACGATTAGAGGCCACAGAGATGGAATTTCTCAGAAGAATGTTGAAAGTTCCCTGGACAGCTAAAGAGACCAATGAGAAAGTTCTCAAAGAGGCCAACACAAAAAGGGAACTCCTAAAAAAACAACAGAATGAAACAATCAACATTTTTCGGGCACATCATGAGAAGAGGAAAGTTGGAATACTTGGTTACAACTGGCAACATAGAGGGAAAGAGAGATCGCGAACGAAAAGGAGAGAAGATACTAGATAGCTTGGTGTCATGGCATGGAAAACAGTCAACAACAGAACTGATACGATGCACGGTGGATAGAATATTGTGGAAGGACATGATCGGCTACACCAACCGGTGTAGTACATGATAATGATGATTTATTTCAAAATAAAAAATTTAAAGAATCTACGTTTTTAAATCCTTTTTTTTTTGGTGCTAATTATGAAGGAAAACTGTGTGTGTGTACAAAATTATTAATTGTGAAAGGATTTAATTATAAAGACAACACGAACATGATCGATCACGTGACAGGATCTTGTAAGTGAAATGAGAACAATTTTATTGTTCACCGATTCTGAGACATTTTTCTATAAATCTTCTTTCTGTATCATTTTTATATTAATTTAACATTTGTTTACTATATATGTACTCTTACTTCAATATGCTTTAATTTGATTGATAAAACATGCGTTTTTTTCCCCAATAATTACATTATTAATTTGATGTTAAGACAGTGGTGTCCTTCAATGTTTTTTTACCTCTAATTTCTATTTTTTTTTGTCAGGGCGTATGTTTTCTTTTGTGCTTAAATTGTTTTTAATTCAGTTGGAGTATGCTAATTAATTCAATTCAAGTCTGTTAATTAACACATTTTGAGTCTCACAACCGCTGTTCTTGAACCAAGTTCCATGTGTTTTGTTAGTTACTGACAGGAAAACCCAGGCATTTGCTCCTTGCAGAGTTGTATAAAAAAAAACTATCTTTCTTTACGTCACATAGTACGATTGCTGGTGTATGACGAGGGGCAACGATTGAACCAGAGGGATAAAGGCCGCTTGGTCAAGCAGTCGACACGACGTGTGAGACTCAGAATTTTTTTTTCACCCCCGATAGAAAAAATTCTTTCTGTCTACCGCGGGCTTCGAACACCGTACGTCAGCTTTTCAGCCAGCGGAACAGTGGTTTTAGCCGCACGGCCACGCACACCTCTAGAGTGCAGAGTTGTGTAGGCACATGAAATGTTCATCCGATTGCTGCCGTCTGTGGCCACATCCCACGGGATGTTGCAAGTTATCTTTGCGTTCATTTGTTACACTATAGCAGAGCTATTTCCTTCTTGATTCAGTTTGATGTAATTATTTTGAGATCCTCCTGGTTGTGTAGTCTGATAGCACACACCCTTCTATAGTTTACTGAGGCACGCGGACAGTAGGGAATCACTCAATGTTTGTGCCGTTTGTAGCTTTGCGAGCGGGAGCGGTTGGGGGTAGGTCTCGCAAAACTGCAAACGTCACATACTTGGGTGACAGCGGGATTTCTCTCGCAGTCGGCAGGTCTTAGTAACGCTATTTATGATTGTGAGTATATTAACTGTCAGTAATTTGCCAGCTTGTGGGCTCGATATACACAGCAGGCGGGTCACGTGGGAGCCGTAACCCAGGTGAGATGAAGTTCAGTTGAATCGTCACATCATAGTCAGTGGCGGCACAGCAATGCATCCATACCTGCTCGCATTTCAGCAAATCCCGCAGCGTGAAACGACTAACAACACTGATTCCGAGTTGATGGACCCTCCTAGTTCTGGGAACACATTTCTTGACATTTTCTTGTAGTTTACAAACAAAAACCCAATCGTTACTGCATTTTCCAATTACTGGGGTGTGCGGGGGGGGGAAGAGGGTTATGGTTATGGAAGGCCCCGGTATCACTGCAAACGAATTAAAATTCATAATTGTTCAACCGCCCGTGCCAGTGGAATCATCCGAATGAATATCTCATCTCCCAAACAAAAAATGTAGATGTTTGTAGTCCCCATGATAGTAGTTTCAGCACATGCCAAAAGATATAAGGCGAAACCGCACATAAAGTGAACACAGTTATCTGCTCTCCGTTATACAATATCATCATCCATCGTAAACAATCGGAATATCGAAACACGATCAAAACGGATGAAACGCACAGCTCACGGTGTGCACAGAGCACTTATCTCAGTAGCTCCCGCAGCAAGCCGGACTTGGAATACGAGGAAACTGCAACAAAGAACACTTTTCAGACATAGTCTTTAACGGATTCCTGCCGCCTATCCACCATATTGACCGGAAGGGTTGGGGTCGAAATATCTTCTTGACGGCAGGCCGTTATGGGACGATCAGATCTCATTTTGCTACCACGCTGTTTCCGGTCATTAACATTTCAGTAACAGTGTATTGATGCGCCACGATAGTTGAGCTCTTCTGTTATCGTTTGACTTCTCCTTTTACATCGTTGATGCCCTCGTCTTGGAGATGAGATCTGTGCTCTTGCTATCATGGCCAGAATGGTTTCCAGTCGAGAGACCAATAATAATAAATGAATATTATTCTAGAGGGAAACTTCCGAGGCGATAATCAGCGAATCAATTCAGAGGAAGAGGTATGTTTACAGCACTCGGAAAAAAAAATGACAAATAATCAACAGAATAAAAACAAAGAACAATATATGGACCACGTGGAAAGGCGCTGTGCCACTGAGTACGGGTTCGATCCTGCTTTGGTCCATATATTGTTCTTTGTTGTTGTTTTTTTCTGTTGTTGATTATTTGTCATTTTTTTCCGAGTGCTGTAAACATACCTCTTCCCCTGAATTGATTCGCTGGTTTCCAGTCGCCTGCCCTGCGCCTTAGCTTCCATTCCAGATTTGACGATCACAACTTTACATCTTAGGTTGTTATTATTTGCAGGACATAGATGACATTTATGTTGTAAAGAAATAAATATTTAAAATATAGTTTACACTTACTTTTAAATGAGTGAATGGCATATATACCATTGAGGAAGCCGTGTATTTGTGATTGAAAGACATTTATACGTGTAGAAATTACGAGGAAATTTCCGTGATCGAGAAGACGGTAAGCGAACAGATTGTCGAATCCATTAAGGAAATAATGGATGTGCTGCCTGGCTCTAAATGAAACATGAAAGCCATTAGCCACACAATTAAAGAGATACATATTTGATGGATGCATGTATAGACACTTTATTTATAGATATCATTACAGAAATAAATTCACTAATTAATTGACACTGTTTGTTTGTTTATTAGCTCGGTAGGTTGTTGGATATGAAGATGTTGTGTTGGTAAATAGCTTGGTTGGTGAGTAGCATCTTAACTAATGTTTATTAATTTTCATCAGCATCATCAGTATCGGGCATATTCGATCATGTGTTTATGTCGAGTGTGTGCGTCCGTTGTCTAATTCTCCCATTTGTACTCTCATGAAGTCTTTGAAATGTGGACTTACAAAAGAATAGGACAACATTGTATAGAAAGAAAAGAAAACAAACGATGAAGTCTTAAAACAACTAAAAATGAAAAGAGAACTACTGAACACAATTCAAACAAGACAAATGAGATATGTGGGCATTTTAAAAGACACACCAGCCTACTAAAAGTAATCTTGGAAGGGAAAATAGAAGGCAAAAGAGGCAGAGGTAGATCAAGACTAACTTGGACGAGTATCATCAAAAGATTGACAAGTCATCCTATGACAACCTGCACTATCAAAGAAAGAGACAGAGCGGAATGGCGCTCCATGGTAGCCAACTTTCGATTCGTAGATGGCACTCGATGATGACGATGATGATGATCCGTTGTCCCGTTACGTGGGGGCGAAGTCTGATGTAAAGCTTACGATGAGGTCAGTGCTCTTCCTCGTTGCCACTTCTTTTCCCCAACTCTGTGGGCAGGTATCCATCCTTTTATCATTTTGGTCATGCGAAAAGCGCTAACCTTCGATTGATCTCCCGTCCACACACCAGCTCATATCGCCAAGATAGAGCGTTATGACTACACTTCTGACACTCCCCGCGACTGGTGATATTCTAATGTTTATTTAGTTGTCATCTTGTGTTTCTCGTGCCTTGTTTCTTCCCTGTTATAAAATTACGTAAAAGTGATATGCTCTCTTACATAATCTGAGAAAGTGGACCTCTTTATTTTGTTTGGTTTGCGCCTCTAAAGTTGTCTTTTATGTTCTAACTTTACTCGTGGCGTCTTCATTAGTCTATTCAGCTGGCTACATATCCAACATTCTTTAGAACACTTTTGGTTGTCCGTATTTTCAATATTCTTCAGATCTATCTTTTGGTTGTCTCCAATTTCAATAATCTTCAGATCTATCTTTTGGTTGTCTCCAATTTCAATAATCTTCAGAACTGTCTTTTGGTTGTCTCCAATTTCAATAATCTTCAGATCTATCTTTTGGTTGTCTCCAATTTCAATAATCTTCAGATCTATCTTTTGGTTGTCTCCAATTTCAATAATCTTCAGATCTATCTTTTGGTTGTCTCCAATTTCAATAATCTTCAGAACTGTCTTTTGGTTGTCTTCAATTTCAATATTCTTCAGAACTGTCTTTTGGTTGTCTCCAATTTCAATATTCTTCAGAACTGTCTTTTGGTTGTCTCCAATTTCAATATTCTTCGGATAATCTTTTGGTTGTCTCCAATTTCAATATTCTTCAGAACTGTCTTTTGGTTGTCTCCAATTTCAATATTCTTCAGAACTGTCTTTTGGTTGTCTCCAATTTCAATATTCTTCGGAACTATCTTTTGGTTGTCTCCAATTTCAACAATCTTTAGAACTATCTTTTAGTTTTCAATATTCTTCAGAACTATCTTTTGGTTGTCTCCAATTTCAATATTCTTCAGAACTATCTTTTGGTTGTCTCCAATTTCAATATTCTTCAGAACTATTTTTTGGTTGTCTCCAATTTCAACATTCCTTAGAACTATGAATAGATTATCTCCTATGATCTGTCCATGTCTGACATCACTATGATAGGACTGTATGCATATAACACAGAATACCTCTTTTTATGACCTCATTGTTGCAGATAATATAAAACAATTCCATCAAGCCATCTGTCACATACAGAAACATGGCGCTACTGTCCCTATTTTTTTTTATTACCAATTATATATTAACATTATTGTAATTATTAGCTATTATATTAGTACATTTCTAAAAAAAAAAAGGCTTTGTTACTGCCATGCCAGACTGTCTTCTGTTTCCCCATAGCAATGCTCGTGTACCCATTTTCAAATGCTTGGCGAACACCGGTCCGCTCGAGTTAGAAAAAAACTCGTCATATTTAGGAGTGGGATTAAGGGCGGGATAATAGTTTAGTGTATGGAAGTACGGGGTATGTTGAGTCATGGAAGGGGAGAAACGGTATAGAGGCATTTGCAGATGTTGATTGTCTTTGTGTCGGAGATAGAGAGATGGGTTTAATGTAGAGAGTTGTAGAAGAAACGGTGATGGTAATGTGGGTATGGATAGAGAAGAAGAACATCAACATGACTATAGACGGGAGACAACTGAAACATAACATCAACATGACTATAGACGGGAGGCAACTGAAACAGAACATCAACATGACTATAGACGGGAGACAACTGAAACATAACATCAACATGTCTATAAACGGGAGACAACTGAAACATAACATCAACATGACTATAGACGGGAGACAACTGAAACATAACATCAACATGACTATAGACGGGAGGCAACTGAAACATAACAACATCAGAGGCAAACAGAAGAGCAAAAGACCGCAAATTATAATTCTCCTCGACTCTTAAAGGCAAATGAGGAAGAAAAGAAGATGTAGAAGAAAATAGGTATCAGAAGATTAACTTCATTATCCTAGAGTTGAAGCACACTTGATTTTTGTACGAACGTTCTGCTTTCTCGTTGTGTCAGTGAACAAGCTTTTGAAAGTCGAAATGGGTTCTGCTTCGAGGCAGTGGTTGGAATCTCTGGAGAGGTCAAAGCTAATTTAAACCCACTAGATTTTTATACCTGGGCATGTGGATGTAAGTAGAAATATACAAATTGGCAGACCCGCTGGTTTCAATGGGGAATGGAGGAGTAATGGACCGGTCAGGGGCAGCAATTCTCGAGGGCACGCTCATTGATCATGAAGTCTTCACGGATTCGACCCGGTGCGCATGAAGGTCGTGCTGCATCTGTCGATCGTTACAGTCCACCGAAAATGTGTAGTATGAGCTGCGCATCTTTATTTCAGAACGCAACACGTTCACCAGAACAGAATGAACGAAGAAGATGCACACTTTGTTTGTTCCTGGAACGGGTACTGAGCAGGTATGGGACTGCCCTGCCTGCAGTGACACAATTTGTTTCTCAAGTCTAATCTCGCTGACATGGTCGCATTTTTAATACACAAGGTAAATTGATTTCAAGAAAGCCAGATAAAGTTAAGATATGAAGATAAATTGATTTCAAGAGAGCCATATAAAGTTAAGATATGAAGATAAATTGATTTCAAGAGAGCCAGATAAAGTTAAGATATGAAGATAAATTGATTTCAAGAGAGCCAGATAAAGTTGAGATATGAACGTAAATTGATTTCAAGAGAGCCTGATGTGGACATAAAGTTGAGATACGAACGTAAATTGATTTCAAGAGAGCCTGATGTTGACATAAAGTTGTGATATGAACGTAAATTGATTTCAAGAGAGCCTGATGTTGACATAAAGTTGTGATATGAACGTAAATTGATTTCAAGAGAGCCTGATGTGGACATAAAGTTGAGATATGAACGTAAATTGATTTCAAGAGAGCCTGATGTGGACATAAAGTTGAGATATGAACGTAAATTGATTTCAAGAGAGCCTGATGTGGACATAAAGTTGAGATATGAACGTAAATTGATTTCAAGAGAGCCTGATGTGGACATAAAGTTGAGATATGAACGTAAATTGATTTCAAGAGAGCCTGATGTTGACATAAAGTTGTGATATGAACGTAAATTGATTTCAAGAGAGCCTGGTGTGGACATAAAGTTGTGATATGAACGTAAATTGATTTCAAGAGAGCCTGATGTGGACATAAAGTTGAGATATGAACGTAAATTGATTTCAAGAGAGCCTGATGTGGACATAAAGTTGAGATATGAACGTAAATTGATTTCAAGAGAGCCTGATGTGGACATAAAGTTGAGATATGAACGTAAATTGATTTCAAGAGAGCCTGATGTGGACATAAAGTTGAGATATGAACGTAAATTGATTTCAAGAGAGCCTGGTGTGGACATAAAAGTTGTGATATGAACGTAAATTGATTTCAAGAGAGCCTGATGTGGACATAAAGTTGAGATACGAACGTAAATTGATTTCAAGAGAGCCTGATGTGGACATAAAGTTGAAATATGAACGTAAATTAATTTCAAAAGAGCCAGAAGTGAACGGAAAGTCGATTTAACTCATATTCTTCCTGTCTTTATTTTCCTTACAGCGTCGAGTCAGCATAGTGGTAAAATGCAGCTTCTAGTCTTTTTCAGTCCGGTTGACCTTCTCTGTTAGCAAGATTTCGAGTGTTTCTAATGTTCTGTCTATCCACAGCAGTTCGCTTTCATCTAAAAGTGGCATTTTGGTTCTAATCTTGCAAATTAACAGCTTTTATGGATCCTGGTACATTCCCCTTTTTTCTTAAAATGTATATTTTATCGTAGTGGTCCTATGTTATGACATCACACGCAGACAGATAATGATAAACTAGATGTTGATGTATGAATGATATTTGAGTATTTGATGATTCTAATAAAAGATGAAAGATTGAATAATCTGAGAGTTTCGGGGAGATGCAATATTGCGTCTGAGAGATAAGATTAGAAATGAAGAACTGAGAAAAAAGCTAGGAATAGTCCCCGCCATAGAATATGTAAGGAAACAACAGATAAAATGGTTTGACCACGTGACAAGGCAGAAAGATCAAAACACAGCACAACGAGCCTTCAACAAACGTTGTGAGAACACCAGAACCAAGGGTCGACCGCGAAAAAGATGAATCGATGGAATATTAGAAGCACTAGGAAACATAACAGCAGCAGAGGCGAACAGAAGAGCAAAAGACCGTAAATTATATCTCCCCTCGACGCTGAAAGGCAGATGAGGAAGGAAAGAAGAAGAAGAAGAACACACGTTTTATTGGAATTTTGAGATTCATCTTCTTCTAACCACATATGAAGGTAAATTGATTTAAAGAAAGCCAGATAAAGTTAAGATATGAAGAAACCACAAAACTAAAGTAGCGATGACAAACAGCTATTTATCCATCTTTTTCTGTGACGTCCTCTAATGTTGTTGCTAGTTGTTTTTTTTTAAATATATATTTCGTTGTTGTTTTTTAAGCTTACTTTAAGGATCGAAAAGGGCATTTGAGTGTGTCAACAAACACAATGAAGTGGAAAACATCAATCTAAACGTACAGAAAACAAAGATAATGAAGAGGAAAACATCAATCTAAACGTACAGAAAACAAAGATAATGAAGAGGAAAACATCAATCTAAACGTACAGAAAACAAACACAATGAAGAGGAAAACATCAATCTAAACGTACAGAAAACAAAGATAATGAAGAGGAAAACATCAATCTAAACGTACAGAAAACAAAGATAATGAAGAGGAAAACATCAATCTAAACGTACAGAAAACAAACACAATGAAGAGGAAAACATCAATCTAAACGTACAGAAAACAAAGATAATGAAGAGGAAAACATCAATCTAAACGTACAGAAAACAAACACAATGAAGAGGAAAACATCAATCTAAACGTACAGAAAACAAAGATAATGAAGAGGAAAACATCAATCTAAACGTACAGAAAACAAAGATAATGTCAGTTGACAAAAGAAAAAGCCAACCCCAAATCAGCATCAACAGTGAAGAACTTGAGATTGTAACAAACTATGAATGTCTGGGATCTGTAGTAACTAACAATGGAGACTGTCAGACAGAGATCACAGGAAGATTAGCAATAGCAACACACAAATTAAATATCATGAGGAATATGTTACACAACACCAACATGTCAATAAATTAAACATTACTGAGAGCATGTATCTTCCCGATAGCAACATATGGTTGTGAATCATGGACAATCTCGCAATCAGCAAGGTAGAAACAAAACGCTACAGAAAAATGCTGAACTTTCTCCGTACGTTTCTCTGCGCCGTCCGTCGCGCCGAAGTCGGTTGCCTACGTTTAGACGCAGAATGCGTCACTCTCAATTTTTTTTATTTTTTTTTTTTTAAACTTTCAATTTGATCAGTGTAAACCGCCATCAAACTATATTCTTTCTACATGTCTTGTATCATCTTGGTATTGGTGAAATATGATTCCTTGTTCAATTAGCTAAACATTCATATATAATATGTTATATGATAGATAAATATAAATATGTAGATTGATTTTTAAAACCATGACAAATGTTATTTCTGAGATCAATTTCGTTGCATTAATGAAAGGCTTTCGTACTAAAAGAGTTAAGATGTATTGGATAATGAAAAAGAGCATTAAAGACAAATTAGAAGGCTTCTTCTACCTCTTCTATCCTTCCTCTGCTGCCGTTGGCGTCGAGGGGAGAAACAATCTGCGATTCTTTGCTCTTCTGTTGGCCTCTTCTGATGTTATCCCTTCTAGTGACTCTAGTATTCCCTCTATCCATCTCTTTCTCGGTCTTCCTCTTAATCTGGCGTTTTCGTAGCGTTTGTTTATGGCTCTTTGAGTCATTGTTAGTTCTTTTTGTCTTGTTATGTGGCCGAACCAATTTATCTGTTGTTTCTTTATGTATTCGATGGCTGGTTCAATTTCGAGTTTCTTCCTCAGGTCAGTGTTTCTTACTCTGTCCCTTAAGCTGTTTCCTGTCATTCTTCTGACACATTTCATTTCGGTGGTCGTTATCTTTCTTATTGTTCTAGAGTCCAGCGTCCAATTCTGGCACTGATAGCACAGAGTTGGTAGAAAAATTGATTTGTATATTGCCCTTTTTACTTCCGTAGTTATTGCTTTGTTTTTTAATAGTGTTGATACTTGGCCTATAACTTGGCATGCTTTGTTACACCTTATATCTATCTCTGTCTCTTGGTTATTGTCTTGTGTTAACGTGCTACCCAGATATTTAAAATTGTCAACTTGCTTCAAAGTTGTATTATCTATTATGATGTTTAGTTTTTCTTTCTTTCTCGCTATTGCCATTACTTCGGTTTTGCTTATGTTGATCTTCATGTTGTATTGTTTACAAGTGTTCTTTAGCCTGTTGATATATTCTTGTCGTTAAAAATAAATGGGTGATAAACACCTTTTTACAGGGGATATTAAAATACTATTCTCACGTCAAAATAAAAAAAAAATAGCGGGGTGGAAAGAACAAAAATGGAAGGCATGTTTCCTGGACATCTCAGCAGGTGCAGACCAAGAAAAATGTGGTTTCATGACGTCACGGAGAGCTTGAGCAAGACATTAGAAGTTGGGTATCTGTCTAGAGACAGAGATTCTTTCAGGAGGGGTATGGTGAATGCAACGTTCTGTGGGAGATCTGACTAGAGACAGAGATTCTTTTAGGAGGGGTGTGGTGATTGCAACGTTCTGTGGGAGATCTGACTAGAGACAGAGATTCTTTAGGAGGGGTGTGGTGATTGCAACGTTCTGTGGGAGATCTGACTAGAGACAGAGATTCTTTTAGGAGGGGTGTGGTGATTGCAACGTTCTGTGGGAGATCTGACTAGAGACAGAGATTCTTTTAGGAGGGATGTGGTGATTGCAACGTTCTGTGGGAGATCTGAGTAGAGACAGAGATTCTTTCAGGAGGGATGTGGTGATTGCAACGTTCTGTGGAAGATCTGACTAGAGACAGAGATTCTTTTAGGAGGGGTGTGGTGAATGCAACGTTCTGTGGGAGATCTGACTAGAGACAGAGATTCTTTTAGGAGGGATGTGGTGATTGCAACGTTCTGGGAGATCTGACTAGAGACAGAGATTCTTTTAGGAGGGATGTGGTGATTGCAACGTTCTGTGGGAGATCTAAGTAGAGACAGAGATTCTTTTAGGAGGGATGTGGTGATTGCAACGTTCTGTGGGAGATCTAAGTAGAGACAGAGATTCTTTTAGGAGGGATGTGGTGATTGCAACGTTCTGTGGAAGATCTGACTAGAGACAGAGATTCTTTTAGGAGGGGTGTGGTGATTGCAACGTTCTGTGGGAGATCTGAGTAGAGACAGAGATTCTTTTAGGAGGGATGTGGTGATTGCAACGTTCTGTGGGAGATCTAAGTAGAGACAGAGATTCTTTTAGGAGGGATGTGGTGATTGCAACGTTCTGTGGGAGATCTGACTAGAGACAGAGATTCTTTTAGGAGGGATGTGGTGATTGCAACGTTCTGTGGGAGATCTGACTAGAGACAGAGATTCTTTTAGGAGGGATGTGGTGATTGCAACGTTCTGTGGAAGATCTGACTAGAGACAGAGATTCTTTTAGGAGGGGTGTGGTGATTGCAACGTTCTGTGGGAGATCTGAGTAGAGACAGAGATTCTTTTAGGAGGGATGTGGTGATTGCAACGTTCTGTGGGAGATCTAAGTAGAGACAGAGATTCTTTCAGGAGGGATGTGGTGATTGCAACGTTCTGTGGAAGATCTGACTAGAGACAGAGATTCTTTCAGGAGGGATGTGGTGATTGCAACGTTCTGTGGGAGATCTAAGTAGAGACAGAGATTCTTTCAGGAGGGATGTGGTGATTGCAACGTTCTGTGGGAGATCTAAGTAGAGACAGAGATTCTTTCAGGAGGGATGTGGTGATTGCAACGTTCTGTGGAAGATCTAAGTAGAGACAGAGATTCTTTTAGGAGGGATGTGGTGATTGCAACGTTCTGTGGGAGATCTAAGTAGAGACAGAGATTCTTTTAGGAGGGATGTGGTGATTGCAACGTTCTGTGGGAGATCTAAGTAGAGACAGAGATTCTTTCAGGAGGGATGTGGTGATTGCAACGTTCTGTGGAAGATCTAAGTAGAGACAGAGATTCTTTTAGGAGGGATGTGGTGATTGCAACGTTCTGTGGGAGATCTAAGTAGAGACAGAGATTCTTTTAGGAGGGATGTGGTGATTGCAACGTTCTGTGGGAGATCTAAGTAGAGACAGAGATTCTTTCAGGAGGGATGTGGTGATTGCAACGTTCTGTGGGAGATCTAAGTAGAGACAGAGATTCTTTCAGGAGGGATGTGGTGAATGCAACGTTCTGTGGAAGATCTAAGTAGAGACAGAGATTCTTTCAGGAGGGATGTGGTGATTGCAACGTTCTGTGGGAGATCTAAGTAGAGACAGAGATTCTTTTAGGAGGGATGTGGTGATTGCAACGTTCTGTGGGAGATCTAAGTAGAGACAGAGATTCTTTAGGAGGGATGTGGTGATTGCAACGTTCTGTGGGAGATCTAAGTAGAGACAGAGATTCTTTCAGGAGGGATGTGGTGATTGCAACGTTCTGTGGGAGATCTAAGTAGAGACAGAGATTCTTTCAGGAGGGATGTGGTGATTGCAACGTTCTGTGGGAGATCTAAGTAGAGACAGAGATTCTTTCAGGAGGGATGTGGTGATTGCAACGTTCTGTGGGAGATCTGACTAGAGACAGATTCTTTTAGGAGGGATGTGGTGATCGCAACGTTCTGTGGGAGATCTAACTAGAGACAGAGATTCTTTCAGGAGGGATGTGGTGATCGCAACGTTCTGTGGGAGATCTGACTAGAGACAGAGATTCTTTCAGGAGGGATGTGGTGATCGCAACGTTCTGTGGGAGATCTGACTAGAGACAGAGATTCTTTTAGGAGGGATGTGGTGATTGCAACGTTCTGTGGGAGATCTGACTAGAGACAGAGATTCTTTCAGGAGGGATGTGGTGATTGCAACGTTCTGTGGGAGATCTGACTAGAGACAGAGATTCTTTCAGGAGGGATGTGGTGATTGCAACGTTCTGTGGGAGATTTGCTAGTGGCAGAGATTCTTTCAGGAGGGATGTGGTGATTGCAACGTTCTGTGGGAGATTTGCTAGTGGCAGAGATTCTTTCAGGAGGGATGTGGTGATTGCAACGTTCTGTGGGAGATCTGACTAGAGACAGAGATTCTTTCAGGAGGGATGTGGTGATTGCAACGTTCTGTGGGAGATTTGCTAGTGGCAGAGATTCTTTCAGGAGGGATGTGGTGATTGCAACGTTCTGTGGGAGATCTGACTAGAGACAGAGATTCTTTCAGGAGGGATGTGGTGATTGCAACGTTCTGTGGGAGATCTGACTAGAGACAGAGATTCTTTCAGGAGGGATGTGGTGATTGCAACGTTCTGTGAGAGATTTGCTAGTGGCAGAGATTCTTTCAGGAGGGATGTGGTGATTGCAACGTTCTGTGGGAGATTTGCTAGTGGCAGAGATTCTTTCAGGAGGGATGTGGTGATTGCAACGTTCTGTGGGAGATCTGACTAGAGACAGAGATTCTTTCAGGAGGGATGTGGTGATTGCAACGTTCTGTGGGAGATTTGCTAGTGGCAGAGATTCTTTCAGGAGGGATGTGGTGATTGCAACGTTCTGTGGGAGATCTAAGTAGAGACAGAGATTCTTTCAGGAGGGATGTGGTGATTGCAACGTTCTGTGGGAGATCTAAGTAGAGACAGAGATTCTTTCAGGAGGGATGTGGTGATTGCAACGTTCTGTGGGAGATTTGCTAGTGGCAGAGATTCTTTCAGGAGGGATGTGGTGATTGCAACGTTCTGTGGGAGATCTGACTAGAGACAGAGATTCTTTTAGGAGGGATGTGGTGATTGCAACGTTCTGTGGGAGATCTGACTAGAGACAGAGATTCTTTTAGGAGGGATGTGGTGATTGCAACGTTCTGTGGGAGATCTAAGTAGAGACAGAGATTCTTTTAGGAGGGGTGTGGTGAATGCAACGTTCTGTGGGAGATCTGACTAGAGACAGAGATTCTTTTAGGAGGGATGTGGTGATTGCAACGTTCTGTGGGAGATCTGACTAGAGACAGAGATTCTTTTAGGAGGGGTGTGGTGAATGCAACGTTCTGTGGGAGATCTGACTAGAGACAGAGATTCTTTTAGGAGGGATGTGGTGATTGCAACGTTCTGTGGGAGATCTGACTAGAGACAGAGATTCTTTCAGGAGGGATGTGGTGATTGCAACGTTCTGTGGGAGATCTGACTAGAGACAGAGATTCTTTTAGGAGGGATGTGGTGATTGCAACGTTCTGTGGGAGATCTGACTAGAGACAGAGATTCTTTCAGGAGGGATGTGGTGATTGCAACGTTCTGTGGGAGATTGCTAGTGGCAGAGATTCTTTCAGGAGGGATGTGGTGATTGCAACGTTCTGTGGGAGATCTAAGTAGAGACAGAGATTCTTTCAGGAGGGATGTGGTGATTGCAACGTTCTGTGGGAGATCTAAGTAGAGACAGAGATTCTTTCAGGAGGGATGTGGTGATTGCAACGTTCTGTGGGAGATTTGACTAGAGACAGAGATTCTTTTAGGAGGGATGTGGTGATTGCAACGTTCTGTGGGAGATCTGACTAGAGACAGAGATTCTTTTAGGAGGGGTGTGGTGATTGCAACGTTCTGTGGGAGATCTGACTAGAGACAGAGATTCTTTTAGGAGGGTGTGGTGAATGCAACGTTCTGTGGGAGATCTAACTAGTGGCAGAGATTCTTTCAGGAGGGATGTGGTGATTGCAACGTTCTGTGGGAGATCTAAGTAGAGACAGAGATTCTTTTAGGAGGGGTGTGGTGAATGCAACGTTCTGTGGGAGATCTGACTAGAGACAGAGATTCTTTTAGGAGGGATGTGGTGATTGCAACGTTCTGTGGGAGATCTAAGTAGAGACAGAGATTCTTTTAGGAGGGGTGTGGTGAATGCAACGTTCTGTGGGAGATCTGACTAGAGACAGAGATTCTTTTAGGAGGGATGTGGTGATTGCAACGTTCTGTGGGAGATCTGACTAGAGACAGAGATTCTTTTAGGAGGGGTGTGGTGAATGCAACGTTCTGTGGGAGATCTGACTAGAGACAGAGATTCTTTTAGGAGGGATGTGGTGATTGCAACGTTCTGTGGGAGATCTGACTAGAGACAGAGATTCTTTCAGGAGGGATGTGGTGATTGCAACGTTCTGTGGGAGATCTGACTAGAGACAGAGATTATTTTAGGAGGGATGTGGTGATTGCAACGTTCTGTGGGAGATCTGACTAGAGACAGAGATTCTTTCAGGAGGGATGTGGTGATTGCAACGTTCTGTGGGAGATTTGCTAGTGGCAGAGATTCTTTCAGGAGGGATGTGGTGATTGCAACGTTCTGTGGGAGATTTGCTAGTGGCAGAGATTCTTTCAGGAGGGATGTGGTGATTGCAACGTTCTGTGGGAGATCTGACTAGAGACAGAGATTCTTTTAGGAGGGATGTGGTGATTGCAACGTTCTGTGGGAGATCTGACTAGAGACAGAGATTCTTTTAGGAGGGATGTGGTGATTGCAACGTTCTGTGGGAGATCTAAGTAGAGACAGAGATTCTTTAGGAGGGGTGTGGTGAATGCAACGTTCTGTGGGAGATCTGACTAGAGACAGAGATTCTTTTAGGAGGGATGTGGTGATTGCAACGTTCTGTGGGAGATCTGACTAGAGACAGAGATTCTTTTAGGAGGGGTGTGGTGAATGCAACGTTCTGTGGGAGATCTGACTAGAGACAGAGATTCTTTTAGGAGGGATGTGGTGATTGCAACGTTCTGTGGGAGATCTGACTAGAGACAGAGATTCTTTCAGGAGGGATGTGGTGATTGCAACGTTCTGTGGGAGATCTGACTAGAGACAGAGATTCTTTAGGAGGGATGTGGTGATTGCAACGTTCTGTGGGAGATCTGACTAGAGACAGAGATTCTTTCAGGAGGGATGTGGTGATTGCAACGTTCTGTGGGAGATTTGCTAGTGGCAGAGATTCTTTCAGGAGGGATGTGGTGATTGCAACGTTCTGTGGGAGATCTAAGTAGAGACAGAGATTCTTTCAGGAGGGATGTGGTGATTGCAACGTTCTGTGGGAGATCTAAGTAGAGACAGAGATTCTTTCAGGAGGGATGTGGTGATTGCAACGTTCTGTGGGAGATCTGACTAGAGACAGAGATTCTTTTAGGAGGGATGTGGTGATTGCAACGTTCTGTGGGAGATCTGACTAGAGACAGAGATTCTTTTAGGAGGGATGTGGTGATTGCAACGTTCTGTGGGAGATCTGACTAGAGACAGAGATTCTTATCGGACGAAATCAACGTTTTGAGGGAGATCCGGCTAGAGACATATATTTTTGTCAGACGGGCTGTGGTAAATGCAACGTTCTACAAAGGACATACGACCTTATTATCATGATGATGTTTATTTACTTATGCCACCCGGTTGTGTCAACATAAAGTTGTTTGAACTCTCAATTGAAGACATGGACGGAAATGTCAAATTTGTGCAGACATCAAACAGTCCCCATGGAAACTCTCCTGACTCGTTTTTGTTGTCCTTCTTGAAGGCAAGTCACTTGATGACGTCGCTTGTCACGTGACACAAATGTCTGATAACTTTTTTACAAATTCAGCCAGAAATTCTATGTCAGATTTCTCTTTCAAACTTTATTGAATATTTCATTTTCAGATTCAGTTTCACGGTTTTACTTCAACTTTCACTTAATATTTATTTTTCAAATTCCATTTCGTATTTCATTTTTATTTTATTTCTATCATTTTGTAAATGTTTATCTTGCAGTTTTCACGTAAAATTTATTTTTCAAATTCAATTTAATATTTCTCTTTCAATTATCACCCAATATTTCCTTTCTCAAATTTCAAAACAATTTTTTTGTTAATAGTAGATCTTCGTCTTCCTCTTCATCATCATCTTTCCTTTCCCATTTACCTTCCAAGGTGGAGGGAAGATATAGTTTGCGGTCTTTTTGATCGTCTATTGGACTCTGTTGTTGTTATGTTCTGTTGTTGTTATGTTCCTAATGTTTCTAATATTTCACCAATACATCTCTTTCGTTGTCGACTCTAGAGTATAGTGTTCTCGCAACGTTTATTGTGTTGTGTTTTAGAATGTTTGACTTACCACGTGGCCAAACAATTTTCTCTTGAGATTCTATGTGTACTTAGAGCAAGGGCCAGCACAAAGGTAGCACTCTGGGCTAGGACTCTATTTTACCAAGTTGTGTTCTTAGTACACTTTTATACAGATAAAAAAAATGGGACTACCTATGCAGGGAAGGTGAGAAGATTTAACAGCTTCCATGTGTGTTGCCATCACAAGATAATGAACATCAAAAGCAGGACAAAGTAACCAACTCTAATGTCTTACAACGAGCCAAACTTCCTTCCATTATGGCAGGACAAAGTAACCAACTCTAATGTCTTACAACAAGTCAAACTCCCATCCATCATGGCAGGGCAAAGTAACCAACTCTAATGTCTTACAACAAGTCAAACTCCCATCCATCATGGCAGGACAGAGTAACCAACTCTAATGTCTTACAACGAGTCAAACTCCCATCCATCATGGCAGGGCAAAGTAACCAACTCTGATGTCTTACAACAAGGCAATCTCCCATCCATCATGGCAGGACAAAGTAACCAACTCTAATGTCTTACAACAAGTCAAACTCCCATCCATCATGGCAGGGCAAAGTAACCAACTCTAATGTCTTACAACAAGTCAAACTCCCATCCATCATGGCAGGACAGAGTAACCAACTCTAATGTCTTACAACAAGTCAAACTCCCATCCATCATGGCAAGACAAAGTAACCAACTCTAATGTCTTACAACAAATCAAACTCCCATCCATCATGGCAGGACAAAGTAACCAACTCTAATGTCTTACAACAAGTCAAACTCACATCCATCATGTCAGAACAAAGTAACCAACTCTAATGTCTTATAACAAGTCAAATTCCCATCCATCATGGCAGGACAAAGTAACCAACTCTAATGTCTTACAACAAGCCAAACTCCCATCCATCATGGCAGGACAAAGTAACCAACTCTAATGTCTTACAACAAGTCAAACTCCCATCCATCATGGCAGGACAGAGTAACCAACTCTAATGTTGCACCATTGTGACGTCACCATCAAGACAAGAGACAAGAGTAAAATGATGCTCCGTAGTAGCCAACCTTCGATGTGAAGACGGCAGCCAGTGAATGAATGAACAGAGCAAATGTTTTATATCGTGGGATCCATGAAATGGCAAGTAAGGTAGAAATGGTTATAGTGACAATGGCGAGAGTCGCTGTCAAATCAGGTGCGATAATTTCTCGACGGTGAGACGGATGAAAGGCTGGGTTAAAGTGTAAACGATCCACCTAATCTTGAGTGTTAGGCTATCTAAAGTGTAAACGATCCACGTAATGTTGAGTGATATGCTATATAAAGTGTAAACGATCCACCTAATCTTGAGTGGTATGCTATATAAAGTGTAAACGATCCACGTAATCTTGAATGGTAGGCTATCTAAAGTGTAAACGATCCACCTAATATTGAGTGGTAGGTTATCTAAAGTATAAACGATCAACCTAATGTTGAGTGTATGCTATATAAAGTGTAAACAATCCACCTAATGTTGAGTGGTAGGCTATCTAAAGTGTAACGATCCACCTAATCTTGAGTGGTAGGTTATCTAAAGTATAAACGATCCACCTAATGTTGAGTGTATGCTATATGAAGTATAAACGATCCACCTAATCTTGAGTGGTAGGTTATCTAAAGTATAAACGATCCACCTAATGTTGAGTGTATGCTATATAAAGTGTAAACAATCCACCTAATCTTGAGTGGTAGGCTATCTAAAGTGTAAAAGATCCACCTAATCTTGAGTGGTTGGCTATCTAAAGTGTAAACGATCCACCTAATGTTGAGTGGTTGGCTATCTTCAGATCAGTTAAGTTGAATTAGATCAGAAATATGACGGAACTCAATTTTGGATGCTAGCCTATTTAATAGGGGATAATTTGCTTTTTAAGAGACGATTTAGAGATTCGATAAGATGCATTGCGAGTGACAGTTGAGGACTTAGAGTATTTAGGATCAGTGGATAGACATTAGTGACTTAGAGAACATTCATAGAGGGTTGATGCAGAGATGCTTTAATGAAGGTCTATTCAGAAAGATTGATTTGAAACGAAGATATGTATCTATGTGTAGATAGTCCGGTACTTTAAGGAAATCAGTTTTTATTAGCGAAATCTGGATAATGATTAAACAGATTGGCACAGAAGTCATAGTATCGTGTGTGAATTTGATCTTATGCTAAGTAAAAGAGGTTTATTATATTTACTTATAGAACCTGGAAGTGTCATATAACATCAGCGGTAGCCTTGACACATATATAGAATGGCAACTAATGATATAGTGTGATAGATGGTTAGTTGTGCGTAGCCAACATCACGTGTGATGTGACTTTTATATGTTCCCATAGAGTTATGAAGTTCAGCTGAAGAAGTTTGTGAATAAACTTGTGTACGAGATCTAGAGGATTTTATGAATCTTCACATGAAGTGTCGAACACGAGTGTTGTTCAGAAGATTTGGAGTTGCAGTTTCTGTGTTGTGAATTAATGAGGTTGTTTTTCACTCTGGTACAGGATGGAAGCCATATTTATTTTATCAGCTAACCAGCGAGCTAGCAATTGCAGTACTGGCGCCCTCTCACCTACTACAGTTCAAAGTAAAGTCACATTTCTGTGCGTCATACTTTTATTTTTTAATGCGTTTATTTTTCACATATTTGTTTTTTTTTACGTCATAGTTTCCGTTGACGTATTTATAATTTCAAGTTAAACGAGAACAGCCAATCAAAACAAAGCAGTAATTTGTTGTGTCTATTAGCACGGACTAGTTTGTTAGTTACATTCAGGTCAAACTTATTCTCTGTTTCCGTTTTAGATCAATCATTGTCTACGCATGTACCCGGACTCATTAATACTCGTTACTAACAATTTCACCTTTTCCTACCTCCACCCCTGCTTTCTTCCTTCCACTCAAGCACACACACACACACACACACACACACACACACACACCACACACACACACACACACACACACACACACACACACACACACACACACATACTCACTCACTAATGCACACGTGCACGCACTCACACAGAGCCGTATGAACTCTCACAAACAGGTCCTATAAATTACTGCGCCCATTTATCACATTTTAAAGACCTAATTACCGCCATCTATCCAGGGCGTGTTTATTTCCAGACTTGTATGATTTCTGCCGCGAGCAACGAGAAATAGTTAGCGATGTTTTAGAAACGTCACTCCGACAAACATGGCTGATCTACTTCAACCCAGATATGCTATAATCGAACTGGATTAGCTATCGTTAATTTCGATTACGGTACGAGTATTGATTTACCGAAAAGTAAAGACCGAATCCGAACGGCATTAAAAACTAGATTAACAATTGTGCTATTTGCATTATAAGGACTCCAGTTTGAATTATGTGTGCACGATTACAATTAGTCAGGAATGGGAGATGCATTTCCCGACCGCCTTTGTACCTTGCTGAGTTCCCGCGTTATGATTATAGGGCTGTGGTGAAACAACTTATATGGGAGTTCCGAAATGTATAATGTGATATTGTAGTTGATCACGCACGTCACTCCGGTAAAAGGACTTAAGTGAGGCAGCTGCAGTCACCATCATAGCAGGTACAGTACACGCCAAAAGACATAAGGTCAAGCGGCATCGAAAGTGAACGCAGCTCCCTTCGTCATACAATACCATCATTCATCGTAAACAATCGGAGTATCTAAACACGATCCGGATGAAAAACACAGCTCACGGTGTGCACAGAGCACTAAACTCAGTAGCTCCGGCATCAAGCCGGACTTGGAATATGAGGAAACTGCAACAAGGAACACTTTTCAGACTGAGCCTCAATGGTTCCTGCCACCTATCCACCATATTGACCGGAAGTCCCTTTGATTATCTTGTGGTACGCTTTTTGTTTTTTTTTATAACTGCATACTTTTATAATGAAATGAACAGCAGAAAAAAAATATATGGATACTCTGTAATTACGTGATTGTCCCACTACATGGAGAATAGAGGCCGCTTGTCAGGTGCAGACACCGCGAGGTGTTTGAGTCTGTGTTGTTATTTGACAACAGAAGGATACATGTTCTTGGAAAAAAGATATTGCAGAAACAAACTGTGCACAGTGCACAGAGATCATTCCAGCAGATGAGAAGTGCGCAACAAATGACAGCGATTTACTGGACCAACTGGGGAGCGCATCAGCTCAGTTGTTAGGGAACTGGACTAGCAAGACAAGGAAGTCGGGTTCGATTCTGATTGACGGCTTCTAGGGTCATCATCATTATGTTCCTACACGGTTTGGTTATTCGAGTATGTCCTTCCATCATTCTCTAACCACATTACATCGTATCTATTCTGTTGTTGATTGTGGTACGTCTCATGCCACCATAACTATCTAATTTATTCTCTCTATGTCGTCCGCGATCTCATTTTCCCTGTATTTTGCCAGATGTAACCAAATATTCCGACTTTCCTCTTCACATGATGTAAAAAAAATCAAGAGCCCCCGTCACGCCAAGTGGCGCACATGGAATATGGTGTTAGTGACCATAAATTTTACAGACCTTCAGAACATGATTTTTGGAATAATGTGGCCGGTATTACGCCCGTGCCGCTTTACTTTCCCAGAAAAAAAATCAGGTACCCATTTAAAGGCTGGGTGAACCCGGAAATCGTATGTTGGGATCGAACCCTACCTCTTGTCCTTTGTAGTCCAGTTCAGTAACCACTGAGCTATCGCGGCACTCTTCTAATGATGTGCCCGAAAAAAAATGTTGGTCTTTTTATTCTGATGTGTCTTATGAGCTCCCTTTTTGGGTTGGCCTCTTTGAGAATATCCTCGTTGGTCTGTCTGGTTGTCCAGGGAGCTGTCAACATTCTTCTGAGAAATCCTATCTCTGAGGCAAAGAGTGCTTCACCCAGCCTTAAAAGGGTACCGCATTTTTTTTTCTTGAAACGATAGGCGGCAAAGGCGTAATGCTGACCATATAATCCCAATAATAATGTGCCGAAGATCTCTAAGATAATGGACACTGACACCATATTCCTTACACGGCATGTGACGGGACAGCTTCTCATTTCTTGACTTACGGGACAATTGAAGATTTACTGTCAATAATAAAAGACCGGAAATTACGTGGGGTAGCCGGGATACATTAATCGGTTTTTAATTAAATTAAAGGAGTGAGACGACGGTCTCTGGGCACAAAGGTTTCGGGTTCAAATCTAGGCACAGTCGGTTGGAGTTTTTCACTTGCAATTTGTGGTCTCTTTGTGGCTTTACCCTCACATGTTCTCCGGGTTATTATATCCAATGTCTAGTCCTATCGGAGAATGACGAAAAACTGGAGGTTCCGTGTATATTAGTACGGACAAAATAAAAAATAATAGGCCATGATGGCTGCCGTTCTGGTAGGAAGTGTTACGCAAAACCATGTCGAAGACGGATGTGCCGGGCCCAAAAGGCGCAGATATTGGAGTCTCGTTGTAAACTAGCGACGCAACGCACTTTCGCCCAAATAACAGGTGAAAGGTTAGAAGAGATTCAAGTCACAGGTAATTTAATTGAGGTCAACATTAATTAAAAGTACCTAGATCTCCTAAATGAAAAATTCAATGAAAAAAAAAAAGTAAACGATTAGACATCACAGAGATGGAATTTCTCAGACAAATATTGAGGAGTTTCCTGGACAGCTAAATAAAACAAAGAAGGATATTCTCAAAGTGGCCAACACAGAAAGAGAGCTCCTAAGAAACATCAGAAAGAAAAAAAATAACATTTTTCTGGTATCTCTTGAGATGAAAGTTGGAATTCTGGGAAAGATAGATCTCGAAGCTCGAACAACAAAGTGAGAAGATATCTCGGTGTTAGGGAAAACAGTAACTAATGTAGTTGATACGATGTACTGTGGATAGAGAAGTGTGGATCAACATAAATCTCTACGCCAACCGTTCCAGCACATGATGATGGTGAAGAAATCTCGTACCGAAGCACGGGTATAATACTAAAGTGTATAAATATACTTTAAACTATAAAGTTTCAAGCTAGCATGAAAAATATACTAACATCAAAACAAATAACATCAGGGCTAAAACTAAGAATAGCAAAATGTTACATCTTCTCAATATTCCTGTATGGAAATATTGACATTAGGCCAGAAAACAGAACAGAAAATTGAAGCCTTTGAAATGTGGATTTATAGAAGAGTAGGTAGAATTGGATGGAAATAAAAGAAAACAAACGATGAAGTTTTAAAACAAATAAAAATGAATAGAGAACTACTAAGCACAATTAGAACAAGACAAATTAAATTTTTGGGGCATGTTAAAAGAGAACAGCCTAATAAAAGTAATATTGGAAGGGAAAATACAAGGTAAAAGAGGCAGTGGCAGACCAAGACTAACATGGACGAGTAACATCAAAAGATGGACAAGTCAATCTATGACAACCTGCACCATCAAAGCAAGAGACAGAGTGGCATGGCGCTCCACAGTAGCCAACATTCGATGCGGAGACGGCATTTAATGATGAGGATGAAACTATCAAGTACAATGGTAGAAGAGTTAGACAACGAGAGAGAGAGAGAGAGGGAGAGGGAGAGAAAGGAAGAGAGAGAGAGATAGAGAGAGGGAGAAAGAAATCTTGGCCAGAGAAGTCTAGTTATTACGTCAATGTGTTTTAAATCCGTCCATAGAGTCTTGTATCGTAAAGAATTGACCCCAATTGTCCTGGTCTGGCAGGCGAGGACAGAACTATGGAAGCGACCCCTACAGATCTGTGTTGTTTAAGTCACGAACAGTAACTCTGCCGGAGTCTGGTTTATATCAAAGAGCGGGCCTATCCATCTCGTTTGTCTGGATCTACAATAACCACAATGGTTTCTATGGTAACTGAACACATCTCGCTGTACGTTTATTGTGCAGTGTTACCATTAAAAGATATTGGACGCACTGTTCATATCACAAGTGCTCAGGTTCTTACAGATGGCCGGTTTATATTACAAATGTTCATATCTCAAATGTTCATATCTCAAATGTTCATATCTCAAATGTTCATATTTCAAATGTTCATATCTCAAATGTTCATATCTCAAATGTTCATATTTCAAATGTTCATATCTCAAATGTTCATATTTCAAATGTTCATATTTCAAATGTTCATATCTCAAATGTTCATATCTCAAATGTTCATATCTCAAATGTTCATATTTCAAATGTTCATATTTCAAATGTTCATATTTCAAATGTTCATATCTCAAATGTTCATATCTCAAATGTTCATATCTCAAATGTTCATATTTCAAATGTTCATATCTCAAATGTTCATATCTCAAATGTTCATATCTCAAATGTTCATATCTCAAATGTTCATATTTCAAATGTGCATATCTCAAATGTAGGGGTGTCCGGTTAGCGCAATCGATAGGCGGTTGGCTTACCACGGCAACAGCCGGGGTTCGTACCCTGGCGAGGACACCTGGGTTTTACTAATTCCCTAAAAATTAGTAGGAGCCGCGATAGCTCAGTGGTTAGTGAACTGGACTACTACGGACAAGGGGTAGGGTTCGATCCCAACCGACGGCTCCGGGTTCACCCAGCCTTAAATGGGTACCGGATTTTTTCTGGGAAAGTAAAAGCAGCACGGGCGTAATACCGACCACATTACCCCAAAAATCATGTGCTGAAGGTCTGTAAAATATAGGGTCACTAACACCATATTTCACTATACGCCACTCGGCGTGACGGGGGGTACTTTACTTTTTTATATCTCAAATGTTCATATCTCAAATGTTCATATCTCAAATGTTCATATTTCAAATGTTCATAACTCAAATGTTCATATCTCAAATGTTCATATCACAAATTTTCATATCTCAAATGTTCATATCTCAAATGTCCATATCTCAAATGTTCATATCTCAAATGTCCATATTTCAAATGTTCATATTACAAATGTTCATATCTAAAGTGTTCACATTTCAAATGTTCATACTTCAAATGTTTATATCTCAGATGTTGACTTCACAAATTCTCAAATAACAAACTGTTCCGAAGAGCGTGTGATATGGTCAAGTTATCACCTCATTTAATATTCAGCTCATGTAGACAGTTGTCTATATCGTTATCATCTATATAGACGATATATGATATCAAATGTGTTCGCAAAACATGATATCACTTTTTTTCACATGACAGAACGTCACATAATTGTATTTCACATAGGACAGTCACATGGTTATATTTCACATAGAACAGTCACATGGTTATATTTCACATAGAACAGTCACTTGGTTATATTTCACATAGAACAGTCACTTGGTTATATTCCACATAGAACATTCACTTGGTTATATTTCACATAGAACAGTCACTTGGTTATATTCCACATAGAACATTCACTTGGTTATATTTCACATAGAACAGTCACATGGTTATATTTCACATAGAACAGTCACTTGGTTATATTTCACATAGAACAGTCACTTGGTTATATTCCACATCACAGATAGCCACATAATTATATTCCACATCACAGATAGCCACATAATTATATTTCACATCACAGAAAATCACATAATTATATTTCACATCACAGAAAATCACATAATTATATTTCACATCACAGAAAGTATGAATGTCTGCGTACCTGTCAGTCTCTTTGTCTGTCTGTGAGCATGTCTACCTGCCTTTCTGTCTACCTGTCTGTCAACCTTTGTTTCTGCTAGGCTGTACATCTGTAATAACCAATGTCTGTCTATCTACTTATCAACCTACCTAGCTATCTGTCTATCTCACCATGCCTTCTGTCTACCCATCACTCATCCATCGATCCATCTATCAACATATCCACTCTATCTAACTTAATGTAATTATATCTTATCTTATATAATCTTACTTTATCTTATCTTATCTTATACTTTCCATTTTCTCTCCTTCTCTTGTACAATCTTCTTCACTGAGATTCTTCTCCCTTATTTCTTCTCTCTTATTTCTTTTCCCCATCCTCTGAGTTACCCTTGTCGTTAACTCCTCATCTCAGTGACCACAAGTCTGACTGACTTCAGCCCTAATTACCCCCCGTATTTGGACCCGATCTCATCATTACAGACCCTGACTTGCGAATACTTCAATAGGGGTGATAATTTATTTCTATTCAATTTATTTCTTGTTAAGTTCTCTAGTTTAAAGAAGGATAAATTTGTAACTCTCGTTTATAGCTCTAGAACATTCAGTTAAATTGTTCTATACTGCGAGTTGTGTTCTATATTAAGACACTGACAGAGTTGAGCTTTAAAAAAGAGACGGATTATAAACAACATTCTCATCGTCGTCATCATCATCATCATCATGTGCCCTACCGGTTGGCGTAGGTGATCATGTCCCTCCACAATCTTCTATCTACAGTGCATCGTATCAGTTCTGTTGTTGACTGTTTTCCATGCCGTGACACCTAGCTATCCAGTATTTTCTCTCTTTGTCGTCCGCGATCTTTCTTTCCTCGTATTTTTCATGTTGTAACCAAGTATTCCAACTTTCTTCTTCTCATGATGTGCCAGAAAAATGCTGATTGTTTTTTTCTGATGTTTTTTAAGAACTGCCTTTTTGTTTTGGCCTCTTTGAGAATTTCCTCACTGGTCTTTTTTAGCTGTCCAGGGAACTTTCAACATTCTTCTCAGGAATCCGTTCTCTGTGGCCTCTAACCGTCTTTTCATTTGTTTGTCTACTGTCCATGATTCGCTTCCATAGGTAAGAATTGATTCTATACAGCACCGATAAACTCTCTTTCTCATTTCTATTGACATAGATTAGTTGCATAATATATTTTTCAGTTTTCCGAAATGCTATTTTGGCCTGAGCTTTTCTGCTTTTTATTTCTGTGGTGCATCTTCCATGTGATATTATTATTATTGTGCCCAAGTATTTGAAACGTTGCACTTGTTTCGGATTTGTAATGTTTATTTTTATGCCGCATGATGGTGATGATTGTTTCTTAGACATGACCATTACTTCTGTTTTATTACTACAACAACATTCTACAGAGGAAATTAAAATATTATGGTCGCGTCAAAAGAGACAGCAGGCTGGAAAGAATAATAGTGGAAGGCATGGTTCTAGGGTGACGAATCAGGGACAGACCATGAAGAAGGTGGTTTCAAGGCATCAAGTAGACCTTGAGCATGAAACAAGAAGAAGGTGGTTTCAAGACATCAAGTAGACCTTGAGCATGAAACAAGAAGAAGGTGGTTTCAAGACATCAAGTAGACCTTGAGCATGAAACAAGAAGAAGGTGGTTTCTAGACATCAAGTAGACCTTGAGCATGAAACAAGAAGATGGTGGTTTCAAGACATCAAGTAGACCTTGAGCATGAAACAAGAAGAAGGTGGTTTCAAGGCATCAAGTAGACCTTGAGCATGAAACAAGAAGAAGGTGGTTTCAAGACATCAAGTAGACCTTGAGCATGAAACAAGAAGAAGGTGGTTTCAAGACATCAAGTAGACCTTGAGCATGAAACAAGAAGAAGGTGGTTTCTAGACATCAAGTAGACCTTGAGCATGAAACAAGAAGATGGTGGTTTCAAGACATCAAGTAGACCTTGAGCATGAAACAAGAAGAAGGTGGTTTCAAGACATCAAGTAGACCTTGAGCATGAAACAAGAAGAAAATGGTTCCTAGACATCAAGTAGACCTTGAGCATGAAACAAGAAGAAGGTGGTTTCTAGACATCAAGTAGACCTTGAGCATGAAACAAGAAGAAGGTGGTTTCTATACATCAAGTAGACCTTGAGCATGAAACAAGAAGAAGGTGGTTTCTAGACATCAAGTAGACCTTGAGCATGAAACAAAAAGGTGGTTTCAAGACATCAAGTAGACCTTGAGCATGAAACAAGAAGAAGGTGGTTTCTAGACATCAAGTAGACCTTGAGCATGAAACAAGAAGAAGGTGGTTTCTACACATCAAGTAGACCTTGAGTATGAAAAAAGAAGAAGGTGGTTTCAAGACATCAAGTAGACCTTGAGCATGAAACAAGAAGCGGGTGGTTTCAAGACATCAAGTAGACCTTGAGCATGAAACAAGAAGAAGGTGGTTTCAAGACATCAAGTAGACCTTAAGTATGAAATAAGAAGAAGGTGGTTTTTTAGTCATCAAGTAGACCTTGAGCATGAAACAAGAAGAAGGTGGTTTCAAGACATCAAGTAGACCTTGAGCATGAAACAAGAAGAAGGTGGTTTCAAGACATCAAGTAGACCTTGAGCATGAAACAAGAAGAAGGTGGTTTCAAGACATCAAGTAGACCTTGAGCATGAAACAAGAAGAAGGTGATTTCTACACATCAAGTAGACCTTGAGCATGAAACAAGAAGAAGGTGGTTTCTACACATCAAGTAGACCTTGAGCATGAAACAAGAAGAAAGTGGTTTCTACACATCAAGTAGACCTTGAGCATGAAACAAGAAGAAGGTGGTTTCTAGACATCAAGTAGACCTTGAGCATGAAACAAGAAGAAGGTGGTTTCAAGACATTAAGTAGACCTTGAGCATGAAACAAGAAGAAGGTGGTTTTTAGACATCAAGTAGACCTTGAGCATGAAACAAAAAGGTGGTTTCAAGACATCAAGTAGACCTTGAGCATGAAACAAGAAGAAGGTGGTTTCTAGACATCAAGTAGACCTTGAGCATGAAACAAGAAGAAGGTGGTTTCAAGACATCAAGTAGACCTTGAGCATGAAACAAGAAGAAGGTGGTTTCAAGACATCAAGTAGACCTTGAGCATGAAACAAGAAGAAGGTGATGTCTACACATCAAGTAGACCTTGAGCATGAAACAAGAAGAAAGTGGTTTCTACACATCAAGTAGACCTTGAGCATGAAACAAGAAGAAAGTGGTTTCTACACAACAGTAGACCTTGAGCATGAAACAAGAAGAAGGTGGTTTCTAGACATCAAGTAGACCTTGAGCATGAAACAAAAAGAAGGTGGTTTCAAGACATTAAGTAGACCTTGAGCATGAAACAAGAAGAAGGTGGTTTTTAGACATCAAGTAGACCTTGAGCATGAAACAAAAAGGTGGTTTCAAGACATCAAGTAGACCTTGAGCATGAAACAAGAAGAAAGTGGTTTCTAGACATCAAGTAGACCTTGAGCATGAAACAAGAAGAAGGTGGTCTCAAGACATCAAGTAGACCTTGAGCATGAAACAAGAAGAAGGTGGTTTCTAGACATCAAGTAGACCTTGAGCATGAAACAAGAAGAAGGTGATGTCTACACATCAAGTAGACCTTGAGCATGAAACAAGAAGAAGGTGGTTTCTACACATCAAGTAGACCTTGAGCATGAAACAAGAAGAAAGTGGTTTCTACACAACAGTAGACCTTGAGCATGAAACAAGAAGAAGGTGGTTTCTAGACATCAAGTAGACCTTGAGCATGAAACAAGAGAAAGGTGGTTTCAAGACATTAAGTAGACCTTGAGCATGAAACAAGAAGAAGGTGGTTTTTAGTCATCAAGTAGACCTTGAGCATGAAACAAGAAGTGGGAGATCTGGCTATAGAGATATATTTTTTTCAGACGGGCTGTTGTGAGTGCAGCAAATAACATGTGAGATGATGATGATGATGATGATGGTGATGATGATGATGGTGATGATAATGGTAATGTTGATGTTCATGATGGTGATGATGATGATGATGTTGATGTTCATGATGGTGATGATGATGGTGATGTTGATGTTCATGATGGTGATGATGATGATGATTGTGGTGATGATGATTATGATGATGGTGATGATAACGATGATGCTAATGATGATGATGGTGATGGTTGATGATGATGATGATGATGATGCTGGTGATGATATTGATGATGTTGATGTTCATGATGGTGATGATGGTGATGATGATGATGATGATGATGATGATTGTGGTGATGATGATGATGATGGTGATGATGATGATGATGATGATGGTGATGATGATTATGGTGATGATGATTATGGTGATGGCGATGATGCTGATGATGATGATGATACTGAAGCGACTGTGGAGTAGTGGATAATGGAATGTTTGTGGTTCAATTCTAGACTCACTGGCAAACAAAGCTCTAGTGAATCTAACTGAACTAATATTGCCCACATCTAAAACCCTCCACAGAATGGAGACAGTAACTCATTCAATACAAAAACATCCAAGGAGGCAACAGCTCAATATGTCCACATCTAAATGTATCCATGGAGACAACAGCTGAATATGTCAAGAACTAAATGTTTCCACGGAAACAGTAGCTCAATATGTCCACATCTAAATGTTTCCATGGAGACAGTAGCTCAATATGTCCACATCTAAATGTTTCCACGGAGACAGCAGCACAATATGTCCACATCTAAGTGTCTCCACGGAGACAGTAGCTCAATATGTCCACATCTAAATGTTTCCATGGAGACAGTAGCTCAATATGTCCACATCTAAATGTATCCATGGAGACAACAGCTGAATATGTCAAGAACTAAATGTTTCCACGGAAACAGTAGCTCAATATGTCCACATCTAAATGTTTCCACGGAGACAGCAGCACAATATGTCCACATCTAAGTGTCTCCACGGAGACAGTAGCTCAATATGTCCACATCTAAATGTCTCCACGGAGACAGCAGCACAAAATGTCCACATCTAAGTGTTTCCATGGAGACTGTAGCTCAATATGTCCACATCTAAATGTTTACACGGAGACAGTAGTTCAATATGTCCACATCTAAATGTCTCCACGGAGACAGCAGCACAAAATGTCCACATCTAAATGTCTCCACGGAGAAAGTAGCTCAATATGTCCACATCTAAATGTTTCCACGGAGACAGTAGTTCAATATGTCCACATCTAAATGTCTCCACGGAGACAGCAGCACAATATGTCCACATCTAAATTACTCCACGGGGACAGTAGCTCAATATGTCCACATCTAAATTACTCCACGGAGACAGTAGCTCAATATGTCCACATCTAAATGTCTCCACGGAGGCAACATCTCAATGTGTCCACATCTAAACGTTTCCACTGAGACAACAACTCAATGTGTCCACATCTAAACGTTTCCACGGAGACAACAACTCAATATGTCCACATCTAAACGTTTCCACGGAGACAACAACTCAATATGTCCACATCTAAACGTTTCCACGGAGACAACATCTCAATATGTCCACATCTAAACGTTTCCACGGAGACAGCAACTCAATATGTCCACATCTAAACGTTTCCACGGAGACAGCAACTCAATATGTCCACATCTAAACGTTTCCACGGAGACAACAACTCAATATGTCCACATCTAAACGTTTCCACGGAGACAGCAACTCAATATGTCCACATCTAAACGTTTCCACGGAGACAACATCACAATATGTCCACATCTAAACGTTTCCACGGAGACAACATCTCAATATGTCCACATCTAAACGTTTCCACTGAGACAACAACTCAATATGTCCACATCTAAACGTTTCCACGGAGACATCTCAATGTGTCCACATCTAAACGTTTCCACGGAGACAACATCTCAATGTGTCCACATCTAAACGTTTCCACGGAGACAACAACTCAATATGTCCACATCTAAACGTTTCCACGGAGACAACAACTCAATGTGTCCACATCTAAACGTTTCCACGGAGACAACAACTCAATGTGTCCACATCTAAACGTTTCCACGGAGACAACAACTCAATGTGTCCACATCTAAACGTTTCCACGGAGACAACATCTCAATGTGTCCACATCTAAACGTTTGCACGGAGACAACAACTCAATGTGTCCACATCTAAACGTTTCCACGGAGACAACAACTCAATGTGTCCACATCTAAACGTTTCCACGGAGACAACAACTCAATATGTCCACATCTAAACGTTTCCACGGAGACAACATCTCAATGTGTCCACATCTAAACGTTTCCACGGAGACAACATCTCAATGTGTCCACATCTGAACGTTTCCACGGAGACAACATCTCAATCTGCATCCAAACAAAAGATATGTGCTCTCCAATGTATCATAGAAGACACGATCTATGGTTAAAGGGAGAGCGTCTCACCAAAAGAAAACAAACTAAAACAGACCAAACAAAGTAATCACCACGAAGACAAGTAGTCACCACAAAGACATGTAGTCACCACTCTGACGAGTGTTCACCACGAACACGAGTAGTCACCACGAAGACGAAATGTTCACCACGAAGACAAGTAATCACCATGAAGACATGTAGTCACCACGAAGACAAGTAGTCACCACGAAGACATGTAGTCACCATGAAGACATGTAGTCACCACGATGACATGTAGTCACCACGAAGACATGTAGTCACCACGAAGACAAGTAGTCACCACTAAGACATCTAGTCACCACTAAGACATGTAGTCACCAGGAGAAGTAGTCACCACGAAGGCATGTAGTCACCAGGAAGACATGTAGTCACCACGAATACATGTAGTCACCACTAAGACATGTAGTCACCACTAAGACATGTAGTCACCGGGAAGACATATAGTCACCACGAAGACATGTAGTCACAACGAAGTAGCTACCACGAAAACATGTAGTCAGCAGGAAGACATGTAGTCACCAGGAAGACAAGTAGTCACCAGGAAGACAAGTAGTCACCAGGAAGACAAGTAGTCACCACGAAGACATGTAGTCACCACGAAGACATGTAGTCACCACGAAGACAAGTAGTCACCAGGAAGACATGTAGTCACCACGAAGACATGTAGTCACCAGAAAGACATGTAGTCACCAGGAAGACATGTAGTCACCAGGAAGACATGTAGTCACCAGAAAGACATGTAGTCACCAGGAAGACATGTAGTCACCACGAAGACATGTAGTCACCAGAAAGACATGTAGTCACCAGAAAGACATGTAGTCACCACGAAGACATGTAGTCATCACGAAGACAAGTAGTCACCAGGAAGACATGTAGTCACCACGAAGACAAGTAGTCACCAGGAAGACAAGTAGTCACCACGAAGACATGTAGTCACCACGAAGACATGTAGTCACCACGAAGACAAGTAGTCACCAGGAAGACAAGTAGTCACCAGGAAGACATGTAGTCACCAGGAAGACATGTAGTCACCAGAAAGACATGTAGTCACCAGAAAGACATGTAGTCACCAGGAAGACATGTAGTCACCTCGAAGAAATGTAGTCACTACGAAGACATGTAGTCACCAGAAAGACATGTAGTCACCAGGAAGACATGTAGTCACCAGGAAGACATGTAGTCACCAGGAAGACATGTAGTCACCAGAAAGACATGTAGTCACCAGGAAGACATGTAGTCACCTCGAAGAAATGTAGTCACTACGAAGACATGTAGTCACAACGAAGTAGCCACCACGAAGACATGTAGTCACCAGGAAGACATGTAGTCACCACAAAGACATGTAGTCACAACGAAGTAGCCACCACGAAGACATGTAGTCACAACGAAGTAGCCACCACGAAGACATGTAGTCACCACGAAGAAGCCACCACGAAGACATGTACTCACCACTCTGACGAGTGTTTACCACGAATACAGTTCCCATCTCACCCAATCAAGGGCAACAATTTGTTGACCCTACAGTGGGTCGAGCCCTGGGCCAGCTTCGTCAAGAACGACAATTGTTGCTACCCACTCACGTTGTAAACATTATTAATGTCACTCATATGTAAACAATGTCGACACTGTAAATGTCGTCTGCGGACATAAATGTCGTCGGCTTCGAACGTTACCAAAAGTAAATGTCGCTGTGTATTACAAGTTTCTGTCTTCTTTATTGTAGATTCGCATATATCAAGTGAGAGTGAATATTTGCTCATTTCATATTTTCTCAGATTGCACACTCTATTCACTTTACATTTTCTCAGTGCACAATTTTTTCTGTGGATATTTTCTCAAAATGCACAATTGTTTCTTGGTATATTTTCTCAGAGTGCACACTTTTTCATTTCATATTTTACCAGAATGTATTTCACACATTATCTCTGAGACTGCATTTTATTATTTCATATTTTCCTTCAGTGCACACTTGCCTGTTTCAGATTTCTACCTCAGTGCACTTTTTCATTACACACACCATCGTGGTTTATGTCCTTCCTCATTTCATCTTTACCTCACATCATATTTATCTCACTTTCTACACATTCTCATTTTACACTCCCATTTTATATATCCCGTTTTGATGTACATTATTTCAATTCTCAGTGTATAGACACTCGATGTAATTTTTACTTTCATTTTCCCATCACTCGCGGCAGCTCAGACCTGTCCCCCTCGTCTAGGCCTCGGTCAGGAATGATCACCGCAATCTTGTCTTGGGGAGATTAAAAATTAAAATCTTTCTTTACTTCAATCGATATTTGTGATTGAAAGAAATAAATAAATGCGTGAAAATAGGCGAAAACAGCTTCCGGTTTTCTGTGTGGAGACTAGTGAGAGGAGAGTTGTGGAGAGTTCAAGTTATATGTGGGGTAGAGTGTGATTGTGTAAGGAAAAGTAGCAAATGCAAAAATAAATAAATAAAGAGAGAGAAAGGGGGAGTGAGGGAAGTAGAGAGGGAAGAAGGGGAGGTGGAAGGTAGGAAGGGAAGACAGGAAGAGAGAAATTGAGAAAGAAGGAAACAAAATATGACAGAAACAAGAAACACAAAAGAAAGAAAGAAAGAAAGAAAGAAAGAAAGAAAGAAAGAAAGAAAGAAAGAGAGAAAGAAAGGAATGAACAAAACATGAAAGAAAGAAGAAACAAAAAAGAAAGAAAGAAAGAAAGAAAGAAAGAAAATATGAAAGAAATAAGAAACAAAAAAGAAAGAAAGAGAGAGACGGAGGAAGGGAGGGAGGGGAAAGAACGGAAGGAGGGAGGAATGAAGGAAAAAAGGAAATAAGAAATAAATAAGAAATATAATAAGGAATAAAAAGAAGAAAGAAAGAAAGAAATAAAGAAAAATAAAGAAAGAATGAATGAATGAAAGAAGACTCGACCCAGGATGTTGATTTCGTGGCCAACTTAAGCGTAGATTAGTTTCGTTCATTGACAGAACATTCAAGTGTCATGTTTTCCCATGAATAGAAAGGAGAGTACGCGATAAGCAGTTGAGGTGACAACATTCCTTTTGTCTAGAAGAACATTACTTTTGTTTAGAAGAACATTCCTTTTGTCTAGAAGAACATTCCTTTTGTCTAGAAGAACATTCCTTTTGTCTAGAAGAACATTCCTTTTGTCTAGAAGAACATTCCTTTTGTCTAGAAGAACATTACTTTTGTTTAGAAGAACATTCCTTTTGTCTAGAAGAACATTCCTTTTGTCTAGAAGAACATTCCTTTTGTCTAGAAGAACATTCCTTTTGTCTAGAAGAACATTACTTTTGTTTAGAAGAACATTCCTTTTGTCTAGAAGAACATTCCTTTTGTCTAGAAGAACATTCCTTTTGTCTAGAAGAACATTCCTTTTGTCTAGAAGAACATTACTTTTGTTTAGAAGAACAATACTTTTGTTTAGAAGAACATTCCTTTTGTCTAGAAGAACATTACTTTTGTCTAGAAGAACATTACTTTTGTTTAGAAGAACATTACTTTTGTTTAGAAGAACATTACTTTTGTTTATAAGAACATTACTTTTGTTTAGAAGAACATTACCTTTGTTTATAAGAACATTACTTTTGTTTAGAAGAACATTACTTTTGTCTCGAGTCTCACACATCAACTGTTACATTTACTGAAGTAGGAGAGAGAGAGAGAGAGAGAGGTGACATTATCACATCGCAAGACCACTGATAACCGTGATGATATCAACTAAAAGATGTTATCCTTTAACCCGCCGATAATCCTGACTGTATACACTTTTAACATCAACTCTTTCTTCGTCTTATTCCCGTGGCTCTTGTTCTTCATGCTATTATTGTTCCTTTTGCTGTTTTTGTTCTTTTTTTAGTTGTTCTTGTTATTCTGCTAGTTCTTATTCTTGTCTTTTTATTCTTCTTTTTCTTGTTCGTTATGCTTCTATTATTCTTATTTATTTTGTTTTTTTCCAAACATTTGCACTCACAATCAGACTACATTCTCAATGATGACGATATAGAAGTACGACATACAACCAATCGTTAATGGCCCGCCGGATGTCGTCTTCGCGCATGTCTGACATCCCTTCACAGACGCGCGCACCTGAGCCCAGCCAATCAGCTTTTTCTTTACAAATAAAACCTCTCGTGACCTTCACATTATAGCCAAAAACACCTCCACCCCCCAAAAAATTTTTTTTTTAAATCCCCATGGTTTTAACACACTTGCAATGTTAATTAATAGAAATATATTTTTGACAAAGAAAATTAACGTCAAATTGATAATGTTGTCATTATTGTAGTCAAGGTGTGAGTGAACCATAGCTCACCAATACGAAGACAAAAAGCCCAAAGTCACTCTTCAGGTTTGAAGCTATTCAACGGCATTGTCTCAAATTGTGGATATCACTTATCTACAAATTGAGGAATTAGACAATTCTGCATAAACTCTCTCTCACTACCTCCTTCTCTCTCTCTCTCTCTCCCTCTCTCTCTTTCAATAAGTTATATGTAATAATATGGATACCGGGTGTGCGAGCCGTGTACGAGTTCGTGCACGTTGACCACGACTCTCTGTTAATTTTCTCTAAATTCTCGAGGGGAACATCAGAGCACCTATGGGCTCATCCGGTATGCAGCGATTATAACCCTAACAACAACACTAACAACAACACTAACAATCTGTAATGACAGACACATCCACTCAAGTCCCTGACAACATAATGTATTCATCATAACTGTTTCGTCTTTTTGAACCGGAAATTTGCGTTTGCATTTTCAAACTACTCGATGGACTTGTTCCTGGCCACTTATTATCTATTTGCGACTATAAACGAGACCCCCAAAAGGCAAATCTCGCGTAATCTCGTGGAATTACGATATTTTTGGCTGTCAATTTTGTCGACTAGAAAGTAAAGCTGGTAGTCTGATTCAAGTCAGCAACAAATTAATGTACTTTAATAGAGAAGGTTCGGTTGTAACAGACACAAGCACTGGCCTTAAGGGGGCCTAGTTTCTCGTGTGTTGGTCAATAGTTGAAAATCATTTAATGAGAGACCGACGAGGGATTTAAGTCTTCGTTTTTCTTTAAAGCTGTTTATGATATTAGAGGTTTGAGAAAACGAGAGGGGAGGGAATCAGAGGGATGAGAAGAAGAGAGAGAGAATGTGGGCGAGGGATTTTGGATAGAGAGAGAATACGGTGAGAAAGTGCCAAAGGTGTATAGAGGAAGTGTAGATGTTCATGGAGAGAATAAGGGGAAGAGAAAGAATAGAGATCTGAAATAAGGAGGAGAAAAGAGGATGTAAGGCAGAGAGATAAAGAAGAGAGAGAGAAAATTTGGTGAAGGCCAAATGAGGAGAGAGAGAGTGTGTGTGTTGCAGAGATATAAGGAGGAGAGAGATAATTTGGTAGAGGGGTAAGGAGGAAAGAGAGAGAGAGTGTGTGTGTGTGTTACAGAGGTATAAGGAGGAGAGAGGTAATTTGGTAGAGGCGTAAGAAGGAAAGGGAGAGAGTGTGTGTGTTGCAGAGATATAAGGAGGAGACAAGTAATTTGGTAGAGGCGTAAAGAGGAAAGACAAAGAGTGTGTGTGTCGCAGAGATATAAGGAGGAGGGAGGTAATTTGGTAGAGGCGAAAAGAGGAAAGACAAAGAGTGTGTGTGTTGCAGAGATATAAGGAGGAGGGAGGTAATTTGGTAGAGGCGAAAAGAGGAAAGACAAAAAGTGTGTGTGTTGCAGAGATATAATGAGGAGGGAGGTAATTTGGTAGAGGCGAAAAGAGGAAAGACAAAGTGTGTGTGTGTTGCAGAGATATAAGGAGGAGGGAGATAATTTGGTAGAGGCGAAAAGAGGAAAGACAAAGTGTGTGTGTGTTGCAGAGATATAAGGAGGAGGGAGGTAATTTGGTAGAGGCGAAAAGAGGAAAGACAAAGTGTGTGTGTGTTGCAGAGATATAAGGAGGAGGGAGGTAATTTGGTAGAGGCGAAAAGAGGAAAGACAAAGTGTGTGTGTGTTGCAGAGATATAAGGAGGAGGGAGGTAATTTGGTAGAGGCGAAAAGAGGAAAGACAAAGTGTGTGTGTGTTGCAGAGATATAAGGAGGAGGGAGGTAATTTGGTAGAGGCGAAAAGAGGAAAGACAAAGTGTGTGTGTGTTGCAGAGATATAAGGAGGAGCGAAATGGGAGGAAAGTACAGGAGCTGATGAGAGTGAGTGGAAGCGTAGCTGTATAATGTTCATTGTGATGTTTATTCACTTTTTTATTTTCGATTTGTTTGACATTAAACATTAGAATAGACAATATACCTGAGACAGACAGACATTAACTGATATAAAGCGAGAGACTTGCCAATAGTCAGACAGACGTGCATGCCGACAGACAAACATAAAAAAAAATTAAAAAAAAAAATATATATATATATATATATATAAAGTAAAGTACCCCCGTCACGCCAAGTGGTGTATAGGGAAATATGGTGTTAGTGACCTATATTTTACAGACCTTCAGCACATGATTTTTGTGGTCGGTAATACGCCCGTGCTGCTTTACTTTCCCAGAAAAAATCTGGTGCCCATTTAAGGCTGGGTGAACCCGGAAGCCGTCGGTTGGGATCGAACCCTACCCCTTGTCCTTTGTAGTCCAGTTCACTAACCACTGAGCTATCGCGGTCCCCCCCCCCCCCCAAAAAAATATATATATATATATCCATATATTTGCCGGTAGTCGTACAGACATGCGGGAGCCGCGATAGCTCAGTGGTTAGTGAACTGGACTACAAAGGATAAGAGGTAGTGTTCAATCCTGATCGATGGATTCCAGGTTCACCCAGCCTTAAATGGGTACATGATTTTTTCTGGGAAAGTAAAGCGGCACGGGCGTAATTTCGACCACATTACCCCAAAAATCATGTGCTGAAGGTCTGTAAAATTTAGGATCACTAACACCATATTCCCTTTACGCCGCTTGACCTGACGGGACTTTTTTTTTTTTTTTTAAATATAGGCATGCATATCGACAGACAGACATACAAACAGATACAAAGAAATATACCTACCGACACTAAGACAAAAAAAAATTGCAGACCGACAGTCAGACAACCAGACACAAATTATGAACGGAGATTCTTGCCGACAGTCAGACAGACACGCAGACAGAGAGGTAGCTTGACAGACACGCAGACAGAGAGATAGTTTGACAGACATTTGTCGGATTTATGTCTGGCTATATGGATATATGGATATATGAACGAGGCAATTTGATTGGCTCCTCCACAAGTGAAAGACAAATGGCTTGATGGCCTGGTGTGCAGATGAAGTCGGGAAGTAGGGACGGAATGAGACAAGGAAGCATGGAAAGATGGACAGATGAACGTAAAGTTGACAGACATATAATCTTCCAATGTTCCATTATTTGTCCTGTACTGGCATTCTCCTCAGCCGTCCGCCCGTCTTAAGACACTCTCCTGCCTGGTTGTTACGGGTGAAATGGTGAGCGTTTAGACACAGAAATGAAGGTACCAGATCGCTTAATCTATCTACAAAAGATTAGTCTATCTACAAAAGATTAATCTACAAAAGATTAGTCTATCTACAAAAGATTAATCTACAAAAATTTAGTCTATCTACAAAAGATTAATGTACAAAAATTTAGTCTATCTACAAAAGATTAGTCTATCTACAAAAAATTAGTCTATCTACAAAAGATTAGTCTATCTACAAAAGATTAGTCTATCTACAAAAATTTAGTCTATCTACAAAAGATTAGTCTATTTACAAAAGATTAGTCTGTTTACAAAAATCTAGTCTATCTACAAAAGATTAATCTACAAAAATTTAGTCTATCTACAAAAGATTAGTCTATCTACAAAAGATTAGTCTATCTACAAAAATTTAGTCTATCTACAAAAGATTAGTCTATTTACAAAAATCTAGTCTATCTACAAAAGATTAGTCTATCTACAAAAATCTAGTCTATCTACAAAAGATTAGTCTATCTACAAAAGATTAGTCTATCTACAAAAGATTAGTCTATCTACAAAAATTTAGTCTATCTACAAACAATTAGACTATCTACAAGAGATTAGTCTATATACAAAAGATTGGTCTATCTACAAACAATTAGTCTATACACAAAGAATTAGTCTATCTACAAATGACAGAGATTCTGATTATAAGAGCTTTTAATGAGGTCAACAGAATTTTTAGTCGAAAGTGAAAACTGGAAGTGACGTATCCATGAAAATTGCACCCTGGGACGAGAAAGTTCATTGCGCTGTTTGTATTCGCCATATTGCATCTTCTTAATAATATTTTCTTTAAACTCCTGGTTTCTCCGTCCTCAGATCTATCATTTCTCTCTCTCTCTCTCTCTCTCTCTCTCTCTCTCTCTCTCTCTCTCTCTCTCTCTCTCTCACTCTCTTGATATCTCTGTCTACCTATATTTATCACATTTTACTCTGATGTCAAAATTTTTCAAAATATGTCTACAACAAAAATTCAAAGTTTTTATTAGCTCATAACGAAACAAACTACATTTTTCTTTGTGTATAAGATATACATTGAGCCGCGATAGCTCAGTGGTTTGTGAACTTGACCACAAAGGACAAGAGGTAGAGTGAGATCCCAACCGACGGCTTGCGGTTCACCCAGCCTTTAATGGGTACCGGATTTTTTTCTGGGAAAGTAAAGCGGCACTGGCGTAATACCGACAACATTACCGCAAAAATCATGTGCCGAAGGTCTGTAAAATTTAGGGTCACTAACACCATATTCCCTATACGCCACTTGGCGGGACGGGGGTACTTTATTTTTATTTTATTTTTTTTTTAAGGTATAAATTAAACATATTTAACTTTCTGTGTGTATAACATATTCAGACTAAAGAAATATAACTTTCTTTATACATAACATACAATAACCTTAGTAGGTATCAACAAAGTCATATTTATGGAATATTCATCTGACATTGTTCTTGAATGATGTCCAAGTTAATGAGACATCAGAATCGTGTGGCGGCAGCTACAAGAAGGGAGCGGAGAACATCATCGTGTTTTTACTAACTACAGGTCATGTGGCTTCTGTTGGATTGGAAATGATAACTTACCACCACTGTGTGTCTATATGTTCGGAATTGGAGTCATCAATGATGACCTAACATCATAAAGTGCTACGACGATCATCATTTTTGGGAGGACGCAAACTCCCATGGTATATGGTGGATAGGCGGCAGGAACCATTGAAGGCTATGTCTGAAAAGTGTTCCTTCTTGCAGTTTCCTCATATTCCAAGTCCGGCTTATTGCAGGAGCTACTGAGTTAAGTGCTCTGTGCACACCGTGAGCTGTGTGTCTCATCCGTTTTGATCCTGCTTCGATACCCGCTTGTTTACGATGAATGATGATATCGTATGACGGGGAACAGTAGGCTGTGTTCACTTTCTGCGCGGTTTCGCCTTATGTCTTTTGGCGTGTGCTGAGACTGCTACGATGGGGACTACAGTTACCTTTCTTTGTTTGGGAGATGAGTTAGTAATTCGGATGATTCCGCTGGCACAGGCGGTTGAGCAATTATGGATTTTAATTCGTTTGCTGTGAGACCGAGGCCTTCCATAGCCAATAACAATAACAATAACCTTAGTAGGTATAAACTTGACATAGAAACAATAACTCTAGTAGGTATAAACTTGACATAGAAACAATAACTCTAGTAGGTATAAACTTGACATAGAAACAATAACTCTAGTAGGTATAAACTTGACATGGAAACAATAACTCTAGTAGGTATAAACTTGACATAGAAACAATAACTCTAGTAGGTATAAACTTGACATAGAAACAATAACTCTAGTAGGTATAAACTTGACATAGAAACAATAACTCTAGTAGGTATAAACTTGACATAGAAACAATAACTCTAGTAGGTATAAACTTGACATAGAAACAATAACTCTAGTAGGTATAAACTTGACATAGAAACAATAACTTTAGTAGATATAAACTTGGCATAGAAACAATAACTTTAGTAGATATAAACTTGACATAGAAACAATAACTTTAGTAGATATAAACTTGGCATAGAAACAATAACTTTAGTAGATATAAACTTGACATAGAAACAATAACTTTAGTAGATATAAACTTGGCATAGAAACAATAACTTTAGTAGATATAAACTTGACATAGAAACAATAACTTTAGTTGGTATAAAAACTGATGGAGTAAAATATTCAGCAGATCCAGGAATGTGTGAAGGAAATGACATCAAAGGATCTTAACTAAAGTTGAAAAAAAACACCAGATGATCTAACAATTATTGAAGATGAAAAAAAAACACCAGATGATCTAACAATTAATGAAGATGAAAAAAATAACAGATGATCTAACAATTAATGAAGATGAAAAAAAATACCAGATGATCTAACAATTAATGAAGATGAAAAAACATCAGATGATCTAACAATTAATGAAGTTGAAAAAAAAAACATCAGATGATCTAACAATTAATGAAGGTGAAAAAAAACACCAGATGATCTAACAATTAATGAAGATGAAAAAAAAACATCAGATGATCTAGCAACTGATAAAAGTGAAAAAAACACCAGATGATCTAACAATTAATGAAGATGAAAAAAAAAACACCAGATGATCTAACAATTAATGAAGGTTAAAAAAAACACCAGATGATCTAACAATTAATGAAGATGAAAAAAAACACCAGATGATCTAACAACTGATAAAAGTGAAAAAAAACACCAGATGATAAAAAAAAACTGGTACAAGTTAAAACCACCAGATTTTAAAAAAACTCATAAAAGTGAAAAAAAACACCAGATGATCTAACAACTTATAAAAGTGAAAAAACACCAAATGATCTAACAACTGATAAAGGTGAAAAAAACACCAGATGATCTAACAACTGATAAAAGTGAAAAAACACCAAATGATCTAACAACTGATAAAGGTGAAAAAAAACACCAGATGATCTAACAACTGATAAAGTGAAAAAAACACCAGATGATCTAACAACTGATAAAAATGAAAAAAAAAAAACACCAGAGGATAAAAAAACTGGTACAAGTTAAAACCACCAGATTTTCAAAAAACTCATAAAAGTGAGAAAAAAAACACCAGATGATCTAACAACTGATAAAAGTGAAAAAACACCAGATGATCTAACAACTGATAAAGGTGAAAAAAACACCAGATGATCTAACAACTAATGAAGATGAAAAAAAACACCAGATGATCTAACAACTGATAAAAGTGAAAAAACACCAGATGATCTAACAACTGATAAAGGTGAAAAAAAACACCAGATGATACAAAAAACTGGTACAAGTTAAAAACACCAGATTTTCAAAACACTGATAAAAGTGAAGAAAAAAAACACCAGATTATCTAAAACAAAACCTGATAACAGTGAAATAAAGAACGTCAGATGATCTAAAAACTGATGAAGAAAAAATTCACCAGATGATCTAAAAACTGATGAAGAAAAAAATCACCAGATGATCTAAAAACTGATGAAGAAAAAAATCACCAGATGAACTAAAAACTGATGAAGAAAAAAATCACCAGATGATTTAAAAACTGATGAAGAAAAAATCACCAGATGATCTAAAAACTGATGAAAAAAAAAATCACCAGATGAACTAAAAACTGATGAAAAAAAAATCACCAGATGATCTAAAAACTGATGAAGAAAAAAATCACCAGATGATCTAAAAACTGATGAAGAAAAAAATCACCAGATGATCTAAAAACTGATAATTTGTGGGAAAAAAAACGATGATCTAAAAACTGATAGAGGTGAGAAACCACCACATGATCCAAAAAGTTATAAAGGAAAAAAAACCACTAATATATCTTAAATTAATGAGAAAAAAAAACATAATTAGATCTATAAACCGACGGAGCAAGTAATATCAATAAATCTAAAAACTGATGGGGGATAAAACACAATTTCTAAAACCTGATGGAGCAACATCAATAAATCTCAAATCTGACAAAGGAAGAGAAAAAAAAACATAATGCCAAAAAAATTATCCAGCAAACAACAGAAGATGTACAACTTGATAAAGCAGAAAACATCATTAGGCATAATAACTGATGGAGCAATAAACATCAATAAATCTAAAACCAGATGGAAGTTATTTTAAAAAAAAACAACAAAAAACAGACACACATCATTAGGTCTAATAACCGATGCAACAACAAAAAATGGTATTAGTTCTTGAAAATAAAAATTAAAATTAAAAAAAAAACGAGCGGAACACAAATGGAAATCTCATAATTATTTGTATTTTTTTATTCCAGTCCACGTTAATTATTTTTTTTTTAACCACAGACAATCTACATTCTGTTTTATCATTTTATTTTCATTCACAAGGACGTGTTCTGACTTCCCCCCAATCCAATCATAATTGGCAATGTTCCTCTCAAAATGCCTCCCCCAGCTTGTTGTTTCCCTGGCCAGTCTGTAATTTGGCGAGGTAACGCCCACTGGCACCTGTGACCTGCTAAGCGCTGACCGGAAGCCTTCAATTACATGCCGTTTACAAGGATCAGCGGTAGAAAGGAGATCAAAGCAAGCCAGAACTGATGGAATTTCATTTTTACATTAGCTGGACTGAAGATCGATGACGCGGATTCTACAGATGAGTCATAGCGTGGTGGAGATGCAAGAACATCGGTCGGGGTATACAGGGCAAGAACATCGGTCGGGGTATAAACGGCAAGAACATTAGTCGGGGTATACAGAGCAAGAACATCAGTCGGGGTGTACAGGCTAAGAACATCAGTCGGGGTATAAACGGCAAGAACATTAGTCGTGGTGTACAGGGCGAGAACATCAGTCGGGGTATAAACGGCAAGAACATTAGTCGGGGTATAAACGGCAAGAACATTAGTCGGGGTATAAACGGCAAGAACATTAGTTGGGGTATAAACGGCAAGAACATCAGTCGGGGTATAAACGGCAAGAACATTAGTCGTGGTGTACAGGGCGAGAACATCAGTCGGGGTATAAACGGCAAGAACATTAGTCGGGGTGTACAGGGCGAGAACATCAGTCGGGGTATAAACGGCAAGAACATTAGTCGGGGTGTACAGGGCGAGAACATCAGTCGGGGTGTACAGGGCAAGAACATCAGTCGGGGTGTACAGGCTAAGAACATCAGTCGGGGTATAAACGGCAAGAACATTAGTCGGGGTATAAACGGCAAGAACATCAGTCGAACATTAGTCGGGGTATGCAGGGCGAGAACATCAGTCGGGGTGTACAGGGCAAGAACATCAGTCGGGGTATAAACGGCAAATACATTAGTCGGGATATGCAGGGCGAGAACATCAGTCGGGGTGTAATAGGCAAGCACATCAGTCGGGGTATACAAGGCGAGAACATCAGTCGGGGTATACAGGGCGAGAACATCAGTCGGGGTATACAAGGCGAGAACATCAGTCGGGGTATACAGGGCGAGAACATCAGTCGGGGTATAAACGGCAAGCACATCAGTCGGGGTATACAAGGCGAGAACATCAGTCGGGGTATAAACGGCAAGCACATCAGTCGGGGTATAAACGGCAAGCACATCAGTCGGGGTATACAAGGCGAGAACATCAGTCGGGGTATAAACGGCAAGCACATCAGTCGGGGTATACAGGGCAAGAACATCAGTCGGGGTGTACAGGCCGAGAACATCAGTCGGGGTGTACAGGCCGAGAACATCAGTCGGGGTGTACAGGGCGAGAACATCAGTCGGGGTATAAAGGGCGAGAACATCAGTCGGGGTATACAGGGCGAGAACATCAGTCGGGGTATAAACGGCAAGCACATCACTCCGGGTATAAACGGCAAGAACATCAGTCCGGGTATAAACGGCAAGAACATCAGTCGGGATATAAAGGGCACGAACATCAGTCGGGATATAAACGGCAAGAACATCAGTCGGGGTATAAACGGTAAGAACATCAGTTGGGGTATAAACGGCAAAAACATCAGTCAGGGTATAAACGGCACGAACATCAGTCGGTGTATAAATGGCAAGAACATCGGTCGGAGTATAACCGGTAAGAACATCAGTAGAGGTATAAACGGTAAGAACATCAGTAGAGGTATAAACGGTAAAAAACATCAGTACAGGTATAAACGGTAAGAAAATAAAAATAAAAAAAAAAAAACGAGCGGAACACAAATGGAAATCTCATAATTATTTGTATTTTTTATTCCAGTCCACGTTAATTATTTTTTTTTAAACCACATAAACGATATAAACGATAAAAAACATCAGTAGAGGTATAAACGGTAAGAACACCAGTCAGGGGTAACAAAATAAGAACATTAATCGGGTATAAACTCCAAGAACATCAGTACAGATATTAACGGTACGAACATCAGTACAGGTATAAACCCCATGAACATCAGTACAGGTATAAACCCCATGAACATCAGTACAGGTATAAACCCCATGAACATCAGTACAGGTATAAACCCCATGAACATCAGTACAGGTATAAATCCCATGAACATCAGTACAGGTATAAACCCCATGAACATCAGTACAGGTATAAACCCCATGAACATCAGTACAGGTATAAACCCATGAACATCAGTACAGGTATAAACCCCATGAACATCAGTACAGGTATAAACGGTAAGAACATTAGTCGTGTATAAACCCCATGAACATCAGTACAGGTATAAACGGTAAGAACATTAGTCGTGTATAAACCCCATGAACATCAGTACAGGTATAAACGGTAAGAACATTAGTCGTGTATAAACCCTTGAACATCAGTACAGGTATAAACGGCAAGTGCAACATCAGTCAGGGTATACAGGCTCTAGCAGTAGTCTCGTTACATCTGAGAGACTAAACGTTGGTTTATGACAATAACATTACGTCTATGGAAAACTGTTGGAGCTCATGCAACATTAGTCGGTCTTAACAATAATGGAATGAATGTAATTCTATATTAAACGTAGACACTAACAACATAGTAAACATAGACACTAACAACATAGTAAACATAGACACTAACAAAATAATAAACACAGACACTAACAAAATAATAAACATAGTCAGTTAGAACATAATAAACATAGACACTAACAAAATAATAAACACAGACACTAACAATATAATAAACATAGTTAGAACATAATAAACATAGACACTAACAACATAATAAACATAGACACTAACAACATAATAAACATAGACACTAACAACATAATAAACATAGACACTAACAGCATAATAAACATAGACACTAACAGCATAATAAACATAGACACTAACAACATAATAAACATAGACACTAACAACATAATAAATATATACACTAACAACATAATAATATAGACACTAACAACATAATAAACATAGACACTAACAACATAATTAGTATAGACACTAACAATATAATAAACATAGATTTATTACATCATAATAAACATAGATACAAGCAAAATAATAAACATAGACACTAACAATATTATAAACATAGAAACTAACAACATAATGAACATTTATACTACAAATATAATAAACACTGACACCAACAACATGATAAACAGTGACACTAACACACATTACACATAGACACTAGCAACACATATTAAACATTGACACTAACAACATATATACAAGAAATATTTAACTCATTCCAGTAGTTTCACGAAATATAAAACTCACATGTAGAGAATTCAAAATATAAAACTCACTCAAAATGTTTAAAGAAATATAAAACTCACTAAAATATTTCAAGAAATAAAAAACTCAATCAAAATGTTTTAAAAAAATATAAAACTCACTCAAATTGTTTAAAAAAATATATAACTCACTCTAAATGTTTTTTTTTTAAATATACAACTAATTCAGACTGTTTAGGAAATGCAAAACTCACTCTACATGCATCAGAAAATGTAAAACTCACTCTACATGCTTCAGAAAATGTAAAACTCACTCTACATGCTTCAGAAAATGTAAAACTCACTCTACATGCTTCAGAAAATATAAAACTCACTCAAGAGGTTTCTAGACAAAAATAGAACAAAATTTTGCTCTTTTGAGTTACTGTCTACAGACTGAGTGAGGGAGCCAAACCCGGGCTTCGGTATTGATATCTCCAGGGAGGTAAAGGAGTGAAACTAAAAAAAAAAAAAAAAAAAAAGATGAATTAAGTTAGTTAGAAAAACAGTAAGTAGAGAAGAAGAGTATTCACGTTGCGTGTCATGAGAGAGAATGGGAGAGAATGAGAGCGAATGGTACGAGAGAATTGTTAAAATTTGGTGTTGGATTTGTAGGAAAAAGCGATGAATACAAGTTAGTCAATATGCCATCACTTCAGATTTGATCTCATAGGGGGTGTTCGGGGTGGACATGTGAGGCAGGGGTGAGTGGGGAGGCTTGAGACGTGTGTGGTGTAAAGCTGGCTGGTGTGGAGGGTGGGGGTGTTTTGTGGGTTTCGGTAAAATTCTTTACGGTGATGGGTGGGGGAGTGAGAGAAACAGTAGGTGGTAATTGAGGGAGGGGGTGCGCTAACATGTGTGATGGTTGGGGAGATTGTGGTAGGGGAGTGTATTGAGTGGGAGAGATTGAGCGTAGTTGAGGAATGTATAGAGTCGGAGTGATTGAATGTGGTTGAGGATTGTATAGAGTGGGAGTGCTTGATTGTGATAGAGAAGTTTATAGAGTCAGAGTGATTGAATGTGATTGAGGCGTGTATAGAGTCGGAGTGATTGAATGTGGTTGAGGAGTGTATAGTATAGAGTCGGAGTGATTGAATGTGGTTGAGAACTGTATAGATTCGGAGTGATTGAATGTGGTTGAGAAGTGTATAGAGTCGAAGTGATTGAATGTGGTTGAGGAGTGTATAGAGTGGGAGTGCTTGATTGTGATAGGGAAGTTTATAGAGTGGGAGTGATTAAGTGTGTTTGAGGATTGTATAGAGTGGGAGTGATTGAATGTGGTTCAGGAGTGTATTGAGCCAGAGTGATTGAATTTTGTTGAGGAGTGTATAGAGTAGGAGTGATTGAATGTGGTTGAGGAGTGTATAGAGTGGGAGTGATGGAGTGTGGTTGATGATTGTATAGAGTGGGAGTGATTGAGTGTGATTAAGTGTGGTTGAGGAGTGTATAGAGTGGGAGTGATTGAGTGTTGTTAAGGAGTGTATAGAGTGGGAGTGATTGAGTGTGATTGAGGAGTGTATAGAGTGGGAGGTATTGAGTGTGATTGAGGAGTGTATAGAGTGAGAGTGATTGAATGTGGTTGAAAAGTGTAAAGAGTCGGAGTGATTGAGTGTGGTTGAGGAGTGTATAGAGTGGGAGTGATTGAGTGTGATTGAGCAGTGTATAGAGTAGGAGTGTTTGAGTGTGATTGCGGAGTGTATAGAGTGGGAGTGATTGATTGTGGTAGAGGAGTGTATATAGTGGGAGTGATTGAATGTGGTTGAGAAGTTTTTAGAGTGGGAGTGATTGAGTGTGGTTGAGGAGTGTATAGAGTGGGAGTGATTAAATGTGGTTGAGGAGTGTATAGAGTGGGAATGATTGAATGTGGTTGAGAAGTTTATAGAGTGGGAATGATTGAATGTGGTTGAGGAGTGTATGGAGTGGGAGTGATTGAATGTGGTTGAGGAGTGTATAGAGTGGGAATGATTGAATGTGGTTGAGGAGTTTATAGAGTGGGAGTGATTGAATGTGGTTGAGGAGTGTATAGAGTGGGAATGATTGAATGTGGTTGAGAAGTGTATAGAGTGGGAGTGATTGAATGTGGTTGAGGAGTGTATAGAGTCGGAGTGATTAAGGAGTGTATAGAGTAGGAGTGATTGAGTGTGGTTGAGGATTGTATAGAGTGGGAGTGTGATTGAGTGTGGTTGAGGAATGTGTAGAGGGCGGAGTGTGAAATAAATAAGTATGTATATATATATATGGCCCTTTTCGTCTTGTCAGACGGTCTAGTGGAGGCTATTGCGTATTTTTTTGAGGTATTGTTTTTGCCGAACAGCTTCTCTCGTGGCTAATTCTACCAATGTTTGACAAACACACGCGGTCACATAATGAACAGGTCAGGCTCGCTGGTCCACAGGGTTTACCATCCTTTTTCATGAGTCTCTTCTCTTCTAAGTCCTGTCTTAGAACAGTCTCAAATGTTGTTATACCGTTCCTTATACGTGCTCTCCATGATGTGCGATCACTTGCCAGATGTTGCCAGTCGTTTTCACAGATGGAGAAGTCTTTCAGAGATGATTTGCAGATATCTCTATATCGTAGTTTAGGTCTGCCGATTTGTCGTTTTCCGTGTTTTAGCTCACCATATAGTATTTGCCTAGGAATGCGTTTTTCTTCCATCCGTTGGACATGCCCCAGCCATCTTAGCCTTCGACTTCTGAGCATCGACATGATTGTTAGGGTCTTAGCACGTTGCAGGACAGTTAAGTTGGTTATTTTGTCCTGCCATTTGATGTGCATTATTTTGCGGAGACATCGCATGTGGAAGACATTTAGTCTTTTTTCCTGGTTTGAGTATGTTGTCCAGGTTTCGGATCCATATAGTAGTGTGCTAAGCACACAAGTTTGATATATTAAGAGTTTAGTCTTTTGAGTTAGTTTCGTGTTGTTCCATGCCCTTTTTGTGAGTTTGCCGAAGGTCGTAGCTGCCTTACCAATTCGACAGTTTATTTCTTCATCAAGAGAGATGGTTTGCGTAACTGTGGATCCAAGATATGTAAATTTCTGTACTGATTCTAGTGGGCAGTCTTTTAGAGTAATAGATATAGGTTTGAAGTCACCTTGATTTAGTATTACTGTCTTCTGAACATTAATTGACAGTGAAAAAAGGTCGCATGCTTTATCCAGGTTGTTGATCAGCGACTGTAGGGTGGCCTCACTATGAGCGACTAGGGCTGCATCATATATATATATCTATATATAAATGTATAAACTGGAAAAAAAAAAAAAAAAGTGTATTTTATGTGAGAAAGTAAATAATTGTAATCAGATAATACTGCAGTCAATTCATTTATAAAATGAATACCCATGCAACAATCAATTCAGTTATAAAATGAATACCCATGCAACAATCAATTCAGTTATAAAATGAATACCCATGCAACAATCAATTCAGTTATAAAATGAATACCCTTGCAACAATCAATTCAGTTATAAAATGAATACCCATGCAACAATCAATTCAGTTATAAAGGGGATACCTAAGTTTGCGACAATCAATAAATATGTTTGTAAATCACAGATGATGGGAGAATATAGGGAAGAATGGAAATATGAGGTGTCTCACTCGCTATCGAATTTCTTTCATGAATTTGACCACAAAATGCAGGCTGCTCGAGAGTATCATCATCATGTTGGTGTACAGGTTGGCGTAGGCGATCATGTCCTTCTACAATTTTCTGTCCACAGTACAATGTATCAATTCTGTTGTTGATTATTTTCAGTGCCATGATAGCGAGCTATCTAATATCTTCTCTCTTTGTCGTCCACGATCTTTCCTTCCCTGTATGTTGCGCATTGTAACCAAGTATTCCGATTTTCCTCTTCTCATGATGTGCCCAAAAAATGTTGATTGTTTCTTTCTGATGTGTCTTATGAGCTCCCTTTTTGTGTTGGCCTCTTTGAGAACATCCTAGTTGGTCTTTTTAGCTGTCCAGGAACTTTCAACATTTTTCTGAGAAATCCCATCTCTGTGGTCTCTAATCGTCTTTTCATGTGTCTGCTGTCCATGATTCGCTTCCATAGGTCAGAATTGGTTCTATATAGCACCGATGAACCTTTTTTCTCACTTCTATTGACATAGACTTGTTGCGCAAGATGTTTTTCATGTTCTGAAATGCTATTTTGGTCTAAGATATTCTACTTCTTTTTGCTGTGGTACATCTTCCGTCTGATCTAGTTATTGTACCCAAGAAATTGACGTTCCGCACTTGTTTCTTGATGATTTGTCCCTCTTTTTTATGTTGGATGCTGGTGATGATTGTTTCTTTCTGATTTGTCCCTCTTTTTTATGTTGGATGCTGGTGATGATTGTTTCTTTCTGATTTGTCCTCTTTTTTATGTTGGATGCTGGTGATGATTGTTTCTTTCTGATTTGTCCCTCTTTTTATGTTGGATGCTGGTGATGATTGTTTCTTTCTGATTTGTCCCTCTTTTTTTATGTTGGATGCTGGTGATGATTGTTTCTTTCTGATTTGTCCCTCTTTTTTTATGTTGGATGCTGGTGATGATTGTTTCTTTATGATTTGTCCCTCTTTTTATATGTTTGATGCTGGTGATGATTGTTTCTTTCTGATTTGTCCCTCTTTTTTATGTTGGATGCTGGTGATGATTGTTTCTTTATGATTTGTCCCTCTTTTTATATGTTGGATGCTGGTGATGATTGTTTCTTTCTGATTTGTCCCTCTTTTTTTATGTTGGATGCTGGTGATGATTGTTTCTTTATGATTTGTCCCTCTTTTTATATGTTGGATGCTGGTGATGATTGTTTCTTTCTGATTTGTCCCTCTTTTTTTATGTTGGATGCTGGTGATGATTGTTTCTTTATGATTTGTCCCTCTTTTTTTATGTCGGATGCTGGTGATGATTGTTTCTTTATGATTTGTGCCTCTTTTTTATGTTGGATGCTGGTGATGATTGTTTCTTTCTGATTTGTCCCTCTTTTTTTATGTTGGATGCTGGTGATGATTGTTTCTTCAAAACGAGTATACCAACGTATTTTATTACTAACCAGCGAGAACTCACAAGTATTGTACATTAACACTCACGAACAACAACCGTATAGTTTTGACACTCTCAATGAACGACAGAGATCAGCAGAGACAACCCTGACATGATTCTGTCACAACAAACAAAACCACACACACGCACATTACAAACACATTCCTTTTCATTGTCCACACTGTGAACGTAAAAGTCAAGGTCAAGTGCAAGACTTGAACTAGCGTTTTAGCACGCGGGTTTCCATCCATATGTGCTCGACCGCCTATCCAGAAGTGTTCGGAGACTTCTGGATAGTGTCGTTTCAAGCATCGAAACTCACGATGCGAGATGGCATTCCTCACCTTCCAAAGTACAACCCTGGTACCCGTTTATCTCAACGGCTGGGTCAACCGCGGGGGTAGTTTTTTCCAACCACGAGTACAATTCACACTGCTTCTAGTGAGAATCGAACATGGGTTGTCCGAACATCGGTAGCCCAGTCGGATGGTTGTCCCAACTAGGCTACCGAGACCCACTAACGATGAGCGTACTTCTGTTCAAATCCCTTTTACTTACTACTTTACTTTTTTTACTACTACAATTAAGTATCAAAGTGGAAAGAATACATCTGGAGACAGTCCAGAGCTACTACTACCTGGGACATACTATAACCAGTGGTGGAAAATGTACAACTGAAATAAATAAAAGAATAGGAATGGTAAAAAGTAATTTCAATGCCATGAAAAATATACTAACATCAAAACAAATAACACCAGGGCTAAAACTAAGAATAGCAAAATGTTACATCTTCTAAAAATTCCTGTATGGTGCAGAAACATGGACATTAGACCGGAAAACAGAACAGAAAACTGAAGCCTTTGAAATGTGGATTTATAGAAGAATATGTAGAATTGGATGGAAAGAAAAGAAAGCAAACGAGGAAGTTTTAAAACAACTAAAAATGAAAAGAGAACTACTAGCACAATTAGAACAAGACAAATTAAATTTTTTGGTCATGTGGAAAGACACAACAGCCTAATAAATGTAATATTGAAAGGGAAAATACAAGGTAAAAGAGGCAGAGGCAGACCAAGACTAACATGGACGAGTAACATCAAAAGATGGACAATTCAAACTATGACAATCTGCACCATCAAAGCAAGAGACAGAGTGGAATGGCGCTCCATGGTAGCCAACCTTCAATGCGGAGACGGCACTCAATGATGATGATCTTGTCTCTCAGGCTGTTTCCTGTCATTTGTCTGACACATTTCATCTCAGTAGAGGTTATTTTCTTGTTGTTCTTGCATCTATGGTCCAGGACTGGCATTGGTAGCAGAAGGTGCACATTGTAATTCATGTAAGATAATATTTAGTAAGAAACTTCAGAACAAGCGAAAACAAATGACATCAATTTTTATTTTTTTTTCTTCTTAAAATTAAAGTCCGCCCGAGATATTTGAGAACAGCCTGTTTTTCCACGAATTCAAGACAGCGGGATATTCCAAGAAACGCAGACAAGAATATCCCTAATTGCGTACTTCATTACCTGTTTTCCTTGCTGCCGATTGTGTCTGCTGACCTCCCATTGACAACGCAAGACAATGCAATCTGATCCATTGTCCCTACAATATTTCTATCAATGAACTGTTTCAGTTAATGCACTTCTATTTGGCCTTCTCTATTCAGTCTGGCTTCTATCTGAATGTTTTCAAAGATGCCACATTACAGAATTCTATACATTTAATGACCACTTAATGACTGTAGATTAACATCTGCAAAAAATATTTCCTTCTTCCTTGTATTATTTTATTTGTCTTCTTTCTTTTTAGACTTTTTCCTCATCTTTTTTCTTCTACTTTAAATTCATACTCTGGGTTTTTTTTTGTTTTTGTTTTTCAATTAAAAATAATAAATGCTATTATTTATATATTTATTTAAAATTGACATCCTCTGCGTTGCATGCTTTTTTCTTGATTTTCTTGTCTACACTGACGTCACTTCCTAACGACCAATTCCATCATTTGTATTGTCTTAGTTTTATCTTCTGCCTAGATCTGACATTTTTGTGTCAACCAGAGGTTATGTCAATTATTGATACGATGGTAGGGAATGGTGGAAGGACATATTCGCCTACACCAAACCGGTATAGCACATGATGATGATGTGGTTGATTTCTGTTGTCTACATTCTCGTCTTATCATCTTATTGTATCACAAAGCTCGTTATCATACTTTTCTTTTCTTGTTAACATTTTTCTTTTCTTGTTAAAAATTTTCTTTTTTCTTTTTGCTATGTTCAACATTATTCCGTTTCTTGTTAACATTTTTCTTTTTTTCTTTTTGCTATGTTTAACATTATTCCTTTTCTTGTTAACATTTTCTTTTTTTCTTTTTGCTATGTTCAACATTATTCCTTTTCTTGTTAACATTTTTCTTTTTCTTTTTGCTATGTTTAACATTATTCCTTTTCTTGTTAACATTTTTCTTTTTGCTATGTTTAACATTATTCCTTTTCTTGTTAACATTTTTCTTTTTTCTTTTTGCTATGTTTAACATTTTTCTTGTTCTTGTTAAAATTTTTCTTTTTTCTTTTTGCTATGTTTAACATTATTCCTTTTCTTGTTAACATTTTTCTTTTTGCTATGTTTAACATTATTCCTTTTCTTGTTAACATTTTCTTTTTTTCTTTTTGCTATTTTTAACATTATTCCTTTTCTTGTTAACATTTTTCTTTTTGCTATGTTTAACATTATTCCGTTTCTTGTTAACATTTTTTTTCTTTTTGCTATGTTTAACATTATTCCTTTTCTTGTTAACATTTTTCTTTTTGCTATGTTTAACATTATTCCGTTTCTTGTTAACATTTTTTTTTCTTTTTGCTATGTTTAACATTATTCCTTTTCTTGTTAACATTTTTCTTTTTGCTATGTTTAACATTATTCCGTTTCTTGTTAACATTTTTTTTCTTTTGCTATGTTTAACATTATTCCTTTTCTTGTTAACATTTTCTTTTTGCTATGTTTAACATTATTCCGTTTCTTTTTTAACATTTTTCTGTTTCTTTTGCTATGTTTAACATTATTCCTTTTCTATTTACTAATTTCAATATAGTTATTTTTCTCTTTAATAATTTTAACATTATTCTTTTAAAAAAAAACAACAAATTATTAACCTTATTCCTTTCCTCTATAAAAGTTTTCCCTCATGTGGGAAACAACAGGTAAGAGGAAAAGAGGAAGACCCAGAGAAGCACTAAGAAGAACAATGATGAGAGAGGCAAGCTCAGCAGGAATCGGCTCCCTCAATGAGATAGAGCTGCTTGCACAGAACAGAGACAAATGGCGAGATTTGATAAAATATCTTTAAAAGAATTGAAAACTGCTAGAACAAAAATTCAGATAAGAGAATGAGTGTCTTGGTCTACGCCCTATGGGCCAGCTACGGCTCGAAAGGTCAATAGATAGATAGATAGATATAATTATAACCTTTTTTCCCCTTTTCGATGTTTTTTTAAAATTTAACACGATTCCTTTCATATTTACTAAGTTTACTATTATTCCTTTCGTCTTTAATAATTTTAAAATTATTTCTTTTCTTCTCTAATAATTTTAACATTATTCAATTTCTCTTTAATAATTTCAACATTATTCCTTTACCTTTTAATAATGTTAACATTGCCCCTTTTCACTTAAATAATTTCAACGTAATTCCTTTACCTTTTAATAATGTTAACATTGCCCCTTTTCACTTAAATAATTTCAACGTAATTCCTTTACCTTTTAATAATGTTAACATTGCCCCTTTTCACTTAAATAATTTCAACGTAATTCCTTTACCTTTAATAATGTTAACATTGCCCCTTTTCACTTAAATAATTTCAACGTAATTCCTTTACCTTTTAATAATGTTAACATTATTCCTTTTCTTTGTATCATCATTCATGTCCTTTCTTAAACAAGATGGAAGTATGCTCCAATTTAAAATAAAATCAATCGCGACCCTCCTTTACATTTATGCCTCTCCTCAATTCCCACAACACGTTTACATTTAGTGCGCCTGTTTCACAGCTACGACGGTCTAGCGCCACGATTTTCCATCCTGATAAATATTACCCTTTAGTTACAATATTTACTCGTTACCCTAATGTAAAGCGTGCTTTATTGTAACTACATTTCCTTTACTTACTTTACTCTACCTTTCAGCGTCGAGGGAAAATGGAAGAGTTCCAACAATCAATGTTCTGATGTGTGTCTCCTGTGTGGTGCTCAGTTTGATGTCCGTTTGGTCTATTTGCCTTCCTCTCTCCCCATGCTCTGGGCCTCTTAGATGATGTCTGATAAGATCGCGTTATATAACCGAAACGTTTGATCTCATGTTTCCTAATGTGCGTAAACACTTGTATAAACCCATCTAGTTACCGGATATTGTAACTGGCAATTTCTCTCTTTCTTGTTCAGGTTTTGCATTTTTCTTGGGTATCTCATTTTCCATGTGAGGAGTTTTCTATTTTTTTTCTTCAGCTTTTAATATCCAAGCGTTTCGTTGTAGTGTTGGGATGGGTGTTTAGTTGTAGTGTTGGGATGGGTGTTTAGTTGTAGTGTTGGGATGGGTGTTTAGTTGTAGTGTTGGGATGGGTGTTTAGTTGTAGTGTTGGGATGTGTGTTTAGTTGTAGCGTTGGGCGGTGTATTTTGTTGTCGCTTTTGGAGTTGTGTTTGGTTGTAGGGTTGGGAGGTTTGTTTGGTTGTAGTGTTGGAAGGAGTGTTTGGTTGAAGTGTTTGGTTGTTGTGTTGGGAGGAGTGTTTGGTTGAAGTGTTGAGAGGTGTGTTTGGTTGTAGTGTTAGGAGGGGTGTTTGGTTGTAGTGTTGGAAGGAGTGTTGGTTGAAGTGTTTGGTTGTAGTGTTGTAAGGAGTGTTTGGTTGAAGTGTTTGGTTGTAGTGTTGAGAGGTGTGTTTGTTGTAGTGTTGGAAGGAGTGTTTGGTTGTAGTGTTGGAAGGAGTGTTTGGTTGAAGTGTTGGAAGGAGTGTTTGGTTGAAGTGTTGGAAGGAGTGTTTGGTTGTAGTGTTGGAAGGAGTGTTTGGTTGAAGTGTTGGAAGGAGTGTTTGTTTGTAGTGTTGGAAGGAGTGTTTGGATGAAGTGTTTGGTTGTAGTGTTGAGAGGTGTGTTTGGTTGTAGTGTTGGGAGGTGTGTTTGTTTGTAGTGTTGGAAGGAGTGTTTGGTTGAAGTGTTTGGTTGTAGTGTTGGAAGGAGTGTTTGGTTGTAGTGTTTGGTTGTAGTGTTGAGAGGTGTGTTTGGTTGTAGTGTTGGAAGGAGTGTTTGGTTGAAGTGTTGAGAGGTGTGTTTGGTTGTAGTGTTAGGAGGGGTGTTTGGTTGTAGTGTTGGAAGGAGTGTTTGGTTGAAGTGTTTGGTTGTAGTGTTGAGAGGTGTGTTTGGTTGTAGTGTTGGAAGGAGTGTTTGGTTGTAGTGTTGGAAGGAGTGTTTGGTTGAAGTGTATGGTTGTAGTGTTGGAAGGAGTGTTTGGTTGTAGTGTTTGGTTGTAGTGTTGGAAGGAGTGTTTGTTTGAAGTGTTTGGTTGTAGTGTTGGAAGGAGTGTTTGGTTGTAGTGTTGGAAGGAGTGTTTGGTTGTAGTGTTGGAAGGAGTGTTTGGTTGAAGTGTTGGAAGGAGTGTTTGGTTGAAGTGTTGGAAGGAGTGTTTGGTTGAAGTGTTTGGTTGTCGTGTTGAGAGGTGTGTTTGGTTGTAGTGTTGGAAGGAGTGTTTGGTTGTAGTGTTGGAAGGTGTGTTTGGTTGTAGTGTTGAAAGGTGTGTTTGGTTGTAGTATTGAAGGAGTGTTTGGTTGTAGTATTGAAAAGTGTGTTTGGTTGTAGTGTTGAAAGGTGTGTTTGGTTGTAGTGTTTGGTTGTAGTGTTGGAAGGAGGTTTGGTTGAAGTGTTTGGTTGTAGTGTTGGAAGGAGTGTTTGGTTGTAGTGTTGGAAGGAGTGTTTGGTTGAAGTGTTGAAGGAGTGTTTGGTTGTAGTGTTGGAAGGAGTGTTTGGTTGTAGTGTTAGAGGAGTGTTTGGTTGTAGTATTGAGAGGTGTGTTTGGTTGTAGTATTGAAAGGTGTGTTTGGTTGTAGTGTTTGGTTGTAGTGTTGAAGGAGGGTTTGGTTGAAGTGTTTGGTTGTAGTGTTGGAAGGAGTGTTTGGTTGTAGTGTTGGAAGGAGTGTTTGGTTGTAGTGTTGGAGGAGTGTTTGGTTGTAGTGTTGGGAGGTATGTTTGGTTGTAGTATTGAGAGGAGTGTTTGGTTGTAGTGTTGGGAGGTGTGTTTGATTGTAGTATTGAGAGGAGTGTTTTGGTTGTAGTATTGAAAGGTGTGTTTGGTTGTAGTGTTGGGAGGTGTGTTTGGTTGTAGTGTTAGGAGGAGTGTTTGGTTGTAGTATTGAGAGGAGTGTTTGGTTGTAGTATTGAAAGGTGTGTTTGGTTGTAGTGTTAGGAGGAGTGTTTGGTTGTAGTGTTAGGAGGAGTGTTTGGTTGTAGTGTTAGGAGGAGTGTTTGGTTGTAGTATTGAGAGGTGTGTTTGGTTGTAGTATTGAAAGGTGTGTTTGGTTGTAGTGTTGGGAGGTGTGTTTGGTTGTAGTATTGAGAGGAGTGTTTGGTTGTAGTGTTGGGAGGTGTGTTTGGTTGTAGTATTGAGAGGAGTGTTTGGTTGTAGTATTGAGAGGTGTGTTTGGTTGTAGTGTTGGGAGGTGTGTTGTTGTAGTATTGAGAGGAGTGTTTGGTTGTAGTATTGAGAGGAGTGTTTGGTTGTAGTGTTGGAGGTGTGTTTGGTTGTAGTGTTGAGAGGTGTGTTTGGTTGTAGTGTTGAGAGGAGTGTTTGGTTGTAGTGTTGAGAGGTGTGTTTGGTTGTAGTGTTGAGAGGTGTGTTTGGTTGTAGTGTTGAGAGGAGTGTTTGGTTGTAGTGTTGAGAGGTGTGTTTGGTTGTAGTGTTGAGAGGAGTGTTTGGTTGTAGTGTTGAGAGGTGTGTTTGGTTGTAGTGTTGAGAGGTGTGTTTGGTTGTAGTGTTGAGAGGGGTGTTGGTTGTAGTGTTGAGTGGTGTGTTTGGGTTGAGTGTTGAGAGGTGTGTTTGGTTGTAGTGTGAGAGGTGTGTTTGGTTGTAGTGTTGAGAGGAGTGTTTGGTTGTAGTGTTGAGAGGAGTGTTTGGTTGAAGTATTGAGAGGTGTATGGTGTAGTTTGAGAGGAGTGTTTGGTTGTAGTATTGAGAGGTGTGTTTGGTTGAAGTATTGAGAGGTGTGTTTGGTTGTAGTATTGAGAGGTGTGTTTGGTTGTAGTATTGAGAGGTGTGTTTGGTTGTAGTGTTGGGAGGAGTGTTTGGTTGTAGTATTGAAAGGAGTGTTTGGTTGTAGTATTGAGAGGAGTGTTTGGTTGTAGTATTGAGAGGAGTGTTTGGTTGAAGTGTTGAGTGGTGTGTTTGGTTGCAGTGTTGGGAGGAGTGTTTGGTTGAAGTATTGAGAGGTGTGTTTGGTTGGAGTGTTGGGAGGAGTGTTTGGTTGTAGTATTGAAAGGAGTGTTTGGTTGTAGTATTGATAAGAGTGTTTGGTTGTAGATTTGATATGAGTGTTTGATTGTAGAGTGTTGAGATCAGTGATATATTGCACATTATTGGGGTGTGTTTTTCATTGCTGATTTGGGTGGAGTGTTTCGTTGCAGAGTGTTGGATGTATAGTTTGTTGTTGAGTGTTGCGATGGGTGTTTAGTTGTAGTGTTGGGATGGGTGTTTAGTTGTAGTGTTGGGATGGGTGTTTAGTTGTAGTGTTGGGGTGTGTGTTTAGTTGTAGCGTTGGGCGGTGTATTTTGTTGTCGCTTTTGGAGTTGTGTTTGGTTGTAGGGTTGGGGTTTGTTTGGTTGTAGTGTTGGAAGGAGTGTTTGGTTGAAGTGTTTGGTTGTTGTGTTGGGAGGAGTGTTTGGTTGAAGTTTTGAGAGGTGTGTTTGGTTGTAGTGTTAGGAGGGGTGTTTGGTTGTAGTGTTGGAAGGAGTGTTTGGATGAAGTGTTTGGTTGTAGTGTTGAGAGGTGTGTTTGGTTGTAGTGTGGGAGGTGTGTTGTGTAGTGTTGGAAGGAGTGTTTGGTTGAAGTGTTTGGTTGTAGTGTTGGAAGGAGTGTTTGGTTGTAGTGTTTGGTTGTAGTGTTGAGAGGTGTGTTTGGTTGTAGTGTTGGAAGGAGTGTTTGGTTGAAGTGTTGAGAGGTGTGTTTGGTTGTAGTGTTGGAGGGGTGTTTGGTTGTAATGTTGGAAGGAGTGTTTGGTTGAAGTGTCTGGTGTAGTGTTGAGAGGTGTGTTTGGTTGTAGTGTTGGAAGGAGTGTTGGTTGTAGTGTTGGAAGGAGTGTTTGGTTGAAGTGTATGGTTGTAGTGTTGGAAGGAGTGTTTGGTTGTAGTGTTTGGTTGTAGTGTTGGAAGGAGTGTTTGTTTGAAGTGTTTGGTTGTAGTGTTGGAAGGAGTGTTGGTTGTAGTGTTGGAAGGAGTGTTTGGTTGTAGTGTTGGAAGAAGTGTTTGGTTAAAGTGTTGGAAGGAGTGTTTGGTTGAAGTGTTGGAAGGAGTGTTTGGTTGAAGTGTTTGGTTGTCGTGTTGAGAGGTGTTTTTGTTGTAGTGTTGGAAGGAGTGTTTGGTTCTAGTGTTGGAAGGTGTGTTTGGTTGTAGTATTGAAAGGTGTGTTTGGTTGTAGTATTGAAAGGTGTGTTTGGTTGTAGTATTGAAAAGTGTGTTTGGTTGTAGTATTGAAAGGTGTGTTTGGTTGTAGTGTTTGGTTGTAGTGTTGGAAGGAGGTTTTGTGAAGTGTTGTTGTAGTGTTGGAAGGAGTGTTTGGTTGAAGTGTTGGAAGGAGTGTTTGGTTGTAGTGTTGGAAGGAGTGTTTGTTGAAGTGTTGGAAGGAGTGTTTGGTTGTAGTGTTGGAAGGAGTGTTTGTTGTAGTGTTGGGAGGTATGTTTGGTTGTAGTATTGAGAGGAGTGTTTGGTTGTAGTGTTGGGAGGTGTGTTTGTTGTAGTATTGAAGGGAGTGTTTGGTTGTAGTATTGAAAGGTGTGTTTGGTTGTAGTGTTGAAGGTGTGTTTGGTTGTAGTGTTAGGAGGGTGTTTTTGGTTGTAGTATTGAGAGGAGTGTTTGTTGTAGTATTGAAAGCTGTGTTTGGTTGTAGTGTTAGGAGGGGTGTTTGGTTGTAGTGTTAGGAGGAGTGTTTGGTTGTAGTGTTAGGAAGTGTTTGGTTGTAGTATTGAAGGTGTGTTTGGTTGTAGTATTGAAAGGTGTGTTTGGTTGTAGTGTTGGGAGTGTGTTTGGTTGTAGTTTGAGAGGAGTGTTTGGTTGTAGTGTTGGGAGGTGTGTTTGGTTGTAGTATTGAGAGGAGTGTTTGGTTGTAGTATTGAGGAGGTGTGTTTGGTTGTAGTGTTGGGAGGTGTGTTTGGTTGTAGTATTGAGAGGAGTGTTTGGTTGTAGTATTGGAGGAGTGTGTTGGTTGTAGTGTTGGGAGTGTGTTTGGTTGTAGTTTGAGAGGTGTGTTTGGTTGTAGTGTTGAGAGGAGTGTTTGGTTGTAGTGTTGAGAGGTGTGTTTGGTTGTAGTGTTGAGAGGTGTGTTTGGTTGTAGTGTTGAGAGGAGTGTTTGGTTGTAGTGTTGAGAGGGTGTTTGGTTGTAGTGTTGAGAGGAGTGTTTGGTTGTAGGTTTGAGAGGTGTGTTTGGTTGTAGTGTTGAGAGGAGTGTTTGGTTGTAGTGTTGGAGAGGGTGTTTGGTTGTAGTGTTGAGAGGTGTGTTTGGTTGTAGTGTTGAGAGAGTGTTTGGTTGTAGTGTTGAGAGGGTGTTTGGTTGTAGTGTTGAGTGTGTGTTGGTTGTAGTGTGAGAGGTGTGTTTGGTTGTAGTGTTGAGAGGTGTGTTTGGTTGTAGTGTTGAGAGGAGTGTTTGGTTGAAGTGTTGAGAGGAGTGTTTGTTTGAAGTATTGAGAGGTGTGTTTGGCTGTAGTGTGAGAGGAGTGTTTGGTTGTAGTATTGAGAGGTGTGTTTGGTTGAAGTATTGATAGGTGTGTTTGGTTGTAGTATTGAGAGGAGTGTTTGGTTGAAGTATTGAGAGGTGTGTTTGGTTGAAGTATTGAGAGGTGTGTTTGGTTGTAGTATGAGCGGTGTGTTTGGTTGTAGTGTTGGGAGGAGTGTTTGGTTGTAGTATTGAAGGAGTGTTTGGTTGTAGTATTGAGAGGAGTGTTTGGTTGTAGTATTGAGAGGAGTGTTTGGTTGAAGTGTTGAGAGGTGTGTTTGGTTGCAGTGTTGGGAGGAGTGTTTGGTTGAAGTATTGAGAGGTGTGTTTGGTTGAGTGTTGGGAGGAGTGTTTGGTTGTAGTATTGAAAGGAGTGTTTGGTTGTAGTATTGATAAGAGTGTTTGGTTGTAGATTGATATGAGTGTTTGATTGTAGAGTGTTGAGATCAGTGATATATTGCACATTATTGGGGTGTGTTTTTCATTGCTGATTTGGGTGGAGTGTTTCGTTGCAGAGTGTTTGGATGTATAGTTTTGTTGTTGAGTGTTGCGATGGGTGTTTAGTTGTAGTGTTTGGATGGGTGTTTAGTTGTAGTGTTGGGATGGGTGTTTAGTTGTAGTGTTGGGGTGTGTGTTTAGTTGTAGCGTTGGGCGGTGTATTTTGTTGTCGCTTTTGGAGTTGTGTTTGGTTGTAGGGTTGGAGTTTGTTTGGTTGTAGTGAGGGAAGGAGTGTTTGGTTGAAGTGTTTGGTTGTTGTGTTGGGAGGAGTGTTTGGTTGAAGTTTTGAGAGGTTGTTTGGTTGTAGTGTTAGGAGGGGTGTTTGGTTGTAGTGTTGGAAGGAGTGTTTGGATGAAGTGTTTTGGTTGTAGTGTTGAGAGGTGTGTTTGGTTGTAGTGTTGGGAGTGTGTTTGTTTTGTAGTGTTGGAAGGAGTGTTTGGTTGAAGTGTTTGGTTGTAGTGTTGGAAGGAGTGTTTTGGTTGTAGTGTTTGGTTGTAGTGTTGAGAGGTGTGTTTGGTTGTAGTGTTGGAAGGAGTGTTTGGATGAAGTGTTGAGAGGTGTGTTTGGTTGTAGTGTTAGGAGGGGTGTTTGGTTGTAATGTTGGAAGGAGTGTTTGGTTGAAGTGTCTGGTTGTAGTGTTGAGAGGTGTGTTGGTTGTAGTGTTGGAAGGAGTGTTTGGTTGTAGTGTTGGAAGGAGTGTTTGGTTGAAGTGTATGGTTGTAGTGTTGGAAGGAGTGTTTGGTTGTAGTGTTTGGTTGTAGTGTTGGAAGGAGTGTTTGTTTGAAGTGTTTGGTTGTAGTGTTGGAAGGAGTTTTGGTTGTAGTGTTGGAAGGAGTGTTTGGTTGTAGTGTTGGAAGAAGTGTTTGGTTAAAGTGTTGGAAGGAGTGTTTGGTTGAAGTGTTGGAAGGAGTGTTTGGTTGAAGTGTTTGGTTGTCGTTTGAGAGGTGTGTTTGGTTGTAGTGTTGGAAGGAGTGTTTGGTTGTAGTGTTTGGAAGGTGTGTTTGTTGTGTAGTATTGAAAGGTGTGTTTTGGTTGTAGTATTGAAAGGTGTGTTGGTTGTAGTATTGAAAAGTGTGTTGGTTGTTAGTATTGAAAGGTGTGTTTGGTTGTAGTGTTTGGTTGTAGTGTTGGAAGGAGGGTTTTGGTTGAAGTGTTTGGTTGTAGTGTTGGAAGGAGTGTTGGTTGTAGTGTTGGGAGGTGTGTTTGGTTGTAGTGTTGAGAGGTGTGTTTGGTTGTAGTGTTGAGAGGAGTGTTGGTTGTATGTTGAGAGGTGTGTTTGGTTGTAGTGTTGAGAGGTGTGTTTGGTTGTAGTGTTGAGAGGAGTGTTTGGTTGTAGTGTTGAGAGGTGTGTTTGGTTGTAGTGTTGAGAGGAGTGTTGGTGTAGTGTTGAGAGGTGTGTTTGGTTGTAGTGTTGAGAGAGTGTTTGGTTGTAGTGTTGAGAGGGGTGTTGGTTGTAGTGTTGAGAGGTGTGTTTGGTTGTAGTGTTGAGAGGAGTGTTTGGTTGTAGTGTTGAGAGGGGTGTTTGGTTGTAGTGTTGAGTGGTGTGTTGGTTGTAGTGTTGAGAGGTGTGTTTGGTTGTAGTGTTGAGAGGTGTGTTTGGTTGTAGTGTTGAGAGGAGTGTTTGGTTGAAGTGTTGAGAGGAGTGTTTTTTTGAAGTATTGAGAGGGTGTGTTTGGCTGTAGTGTTGAGAGGAGTGTTTGGTTGTAGTATTGAGAGGTGTGTTTGGTTGAAGTATTGAGAGGTGTGTTTGGTTGTAGTATTGAGAGGAGTGTTTGGTTGAAGTATTGAGAGGTGTGTTTGGTTGAAGTATTGAGAGGTGTGTTTGGTTGTAGTATTGAGCGGTGTGTTTGGTTGTAGTGTTGGGAGAGTGTTTGTTGTAGTATTGAAAGGAGTGTTTGGTTGTAGTATTGAGAGGAGTGTTTGGTTGTAGTATTGAGAGGAGTGTTTGGTTGAAGTGTTGAGAGGTGTGTTTGGTTGCAGTGTTTGGAGGAGTGTTTGGTTGAAGTATTGAGAGTGTGTTTGTTGGAGTGTTGGAGGAGTGTTTTGTTGTAGTATTGAAAGGAGTGTTTGGTTGTAGTATTGATAAGAGTGTTTGGTTGTAGATTTGATATGAGTGTTTGATTGTAGAGTGTTGAGATCAGTGATATATTGCACATTATTGGGGTGTGTTTTTCATTGCTGATTTGGGTGGAGTGTTTCGTTGCAGAGTGTTTGGATGTATAGTTTGTTGTTGAGTGTTGCGATGGGTGTTTAGTTGTAGTGTTGGGATGGGTGTTTAGTTGTAGTGTTGGGATGGGTGTTTAGTTGTAGTGTTGGGGTGTGTGTTTAGTTGTAGCGTTGGGCGGTGTATTTTGTTGTCGCTTTTGGAGTTGTGTTTGTTGTAGGGTTGGGAGGTTTGTTTGGTTGTAGTGAGGGAAGGAGTGTTTGGTTGAAGTGTTTGGTTGTTGTGTTGGGAGGAGTGTTGGTTGAAGTTTGAGAGGTGTGTTTGGTTGTAGTGTTAGGAGGGGTGTTTGGTTGTAGTGTTGGAAGGAGTGTTTGGATGAAGTGTTTGGTTGTAGTGTTGAGAGGTGTGTTTGGTTGTAGTGTTGGGAGGTGTGTTTGTTTGTAGTGTTGGAAGGAGTGTTTGGTTGAAGTGTTTGGTTGTAGTGTTGGAAGGAGTGTTTGGTTGTAGTGTTTGGTTGTAGTGTTGAGAGGTGTGTTTGGTTGTAGTGTTGGAAGGAGTGTTTGGATGAAGTGTTGAGAGGTGTGTTTGGTTGTAGTGTTAGGAGGGGTGTTTGGTTGTAATGTTGGAAGGAGTGTTTGGTTGAAGTGTCTGGTTGTAGTGTTGAGAGTGTGTTTGGTTGTAGTGTTGGAAGGAGTGTTTGGTTGTAGTGTTGGAAGGAGTGTTTGGTTGAAGTGTATGGTTGTAGTGTTGGAAGGAGTGTTTGGTTGTAGTGTTTTGGTGTAGTGTTGGAAGGAGTGTTTGTTTGAAGTGTTTGGTTGTAGTGTTGGAAGGAGTGTTTGGTTGTAGTGTTGGAAGGAGTGTTTGGTTGTAGTGTTGGAAGAAGTGTTTGGTTAAAGTGTTGGAAGGAGTGTTTGGTTGAAGTGTTGGAAGGAGTGTTTGGTTGAAGTGTTTGGTTGTCGTGTTGAGAGGTGTGTTTGGTTGTAGTGTTGGAAGGAGTGTTTGGTTGTAGTGTTGGAAGGTGTGTTTGGTTGTAGTATTGAAAGGTGTGTTGGTTGTAGTATTGAAAAGTGTGTTTGGTTGTAGTATTGAAAGGTGTGTTTGGTTGTAGTGTTTGGTTGTAGTGTGTGAAGGAGGGTTTGGTGAAGTGTTTGGTTGTAGTGTTGGAAGGAGTGTTTGGTTGTAGTGTTGGAAGGAGTGTTTGGTTGAAGTGTTGGAAGGAGTGTTTGGTTGTAGTGTTGGAAGGAGTGTTTGGTTGAAGTGTTGGAAGGAGTGTTTGGTTGTAGTGTTGGAAGGAGTGTTTGGTTGTAGTGTTGGGAGGTATGTTTGGTTGTAGTATTGAGAGGAGTGTTTGGTTGTAGTGTTGGGAGGTGTGTTTGATTGTAGTATTGAGAGGAGTGTTTGGTTGTAGTATTGAAAGGTGTGTTTGGTTGTAGTGTTGGGAGGTGTGTTTGGTTGTAGTGTTAGGAGGAGTGTTGGTTGTAGTATTGAGAGGAGTGTTTGGTTGTAGTATTGAAAGGTGTGGTTTGGTTGTAGTGTTAGGAGGAGTGTTTGGTTGTAGTGTTAGGAGGAGTGTTTGGTTGTAGTGTTAGGAGGAGTGTTGGTTGTAGTATTGAGAGGTGTGTTTGTTGTAGTATTGAAAGGTGTGTTTGGTTGTAGTGTTGGGAGGTGTGTTTGGTTGTAGTATTGAGAGGAGTGTTTGGTTGTAGTGTTGGGAGGTGTGTTTGGTTGTAGTATTGAGAGAGTGTTTGGTTGTAGTATTGAGAGGTGTGTTTGGTTGTAGTGTTGGGAGGTGTTTTTGGTTGTAGTATTGAGAGGTGTGTTTGGTTGTAGTATTGAGAGGAGTGTATGGTTGTAGTGTTGGGAGGTGTGTTGGTTGTAGTGTTGAGAGGTGTGTTTGGTTGTAGTATTGAGAGGAGTGTTTGTTGTAGTGTTGAGAGGTGTGTTTGGTTGTAGTGTTGAGAGGAGTGTTTGGTTGTAGTGTTGAGAGGTGTGTTTGGTTGTAGTGTTGAGAGGAGTGTTTGGTTGTAGTGTTGAGAGGTGTGTTTGGTTGTAGTGTTGAGAGGTGTGTTTGGTTGTAGTGTTGAGAGGGGTGTTTGGTTGTAGTGTTGAGTGGTGTGTTTGGTGTAGTGTTGAGAGGTGTGTTTGGTTGTAGTGTTGAGAGGTGTGTTTGGTTGTAGTGCTGAGAGGAGTGTTTGGTTGAAGTGTTGAGAGGAGTGTTTGGTTGAAGTATTGAGAGGTGTGTTTGGCTGTAGTGTTGAGAGGAGTGTTTGGTTGTAGTATTGAGAGGTGTGTTTGGTTGAAGTATTGAGAGGTGTGTTTGGTTGTAGTATTGAGAGGAGTGTTTGGTTGAAGTATTGAGAGGTGTGTTTGGTTGAAGTATTGAGAGGTGTGTTTGGTTGTAGTATTGAGAGGTGTGTTGGTTGTAGTGTTGGGAGGAGTGTTTGGTTGTAGGTATTGAAAGGAGTGTTTGGTTGTAGTATTGAGGGGAGTGTTTGGTTGTAGTATTGAGAGGAGTGTTTGGTTGAAGTGTTGAGAGGTGTGTTGGTTGCAGTGTTGGAGGAGTGTTTGGTTGAAGTATGAGAGGTGTGTTTGGTTGGAGTGTTGGGAGGAGTGTTTGGTTGTAGTATGAAAGGAGTGTTTGGTTGTAGTATTGATAAGAGTGTTTGGTTGTAGATTTGATATGAGTGTTTGATTGTAGAGTGTTGAGATCAGTGATATATTGCACATTATTGGGGTGTGTTTTCATTGCTGATTTGGGTGGAGTGTTTCGTTGCAGAGTGTTTGGATGTATAGTTTGTTGTTGAGTGTTGCGATGGGTGTTTAGTTGTAGTGTTGGGATGGGTGTTTAGTTGTAGTGTTGGGATTGGTGTTTAGTTGTAGTGTTGGGGTGTGTGTTTAGTTGTAGCGTTGGGCGGTGTATTTTGTTGTCGCTTTTGGAGTTGTGTTTGGTTGTAGGGTTGGGAGGTTTGTTTGGTTGTAGTGTTGGAAGGAGTGTTGGTTGAAGTGTTTGGTTGTTGTGTTGGGAGGAGTGTTTGGTTGAAGTTTTGAGAGGTGTGTTTGGTTGTAGTGTTAGGAGGGGTGTTTGGTTGTAGTGTTGGAAGGAGTGTTTGGATGAAGTGTTTGGTTGTAGTGTTGAGAGGTGTGTTTGGTTGTAGTGTTGGGAGGTGTTGTTTGTTTGTAGTGTTGGAAGGAGTGTTTGGTTGAAGTGTTTGGTTGTAGTGTTGGAAGGAGTGTTTGGTTGTAGTGTTTGGTTGTAGTGTTGAGAGGTGTGTTTGGTTGTAGTGTTGGAAGGAGTGTTTGTTGAAGTGTTGAGAGGTGTGTTTGGTTGTAGTGTTAGGAGGGGTGTTTGTTGTAGTGTTGGAAGGAGTGTTTGGTTGAAGTGTCTGGTTGTAGTGTTGAGAGGTGTGTTTGGTTGTAGTGTTGGAAGGAGTGTTTGGTTGTAGTTTTGGAAGGAGTGTTTGATTGAAGTGTATGGTTGTAGTGTTGGAAGGAGTGTTTGGTTGTAGTGTTTGGTTGTAGTGTTGGAAGGAGTGTTTGTTTGAAGTGTTTGGTTGTAGTGTTGGAAGGAGTGTTTGGTTGTAGTGTTGGAAGGAGTGTTTGATTGTAGTGTTGAAGAAGTGTTTTGGTTAAAGTGTTGGAAGGAGTGTTTGTTGAAGTGTTGGAAGGAGTGTTTGGTTGAAGTGTTTGGTTGTCGTGTTGAGAGGTGTGTTTGGTTGTAGTGTTTAGAAGGAGTGTTTGGTTGTAGTGTTGGAAGGTGTGTTTGGTTGTAGTATTGAAAGGTGTGTTTGGTTGTAGTATTGAAAGGTGTGTTTGGTTGTAGTATTGAGAAGTGTGTTTGGTTGTAGTATTGAAAGGTGTGTTTGGTTGTAGTGTTTGGTTGTAGTGTTGGAGGAGGGTTTGGATGAAGTGTTTGGTTGTAGTGTGGAAGGAGTGTTTGGTTGTAGTGTTGGAAGGAGTGTTTGGTTGAAGTGTTGGAAGGAGTGTTTGGTTGAAGTGTTGGAAGGAGTGTTTGGTTGTAGTGTTGGAAGGAGTGTTTGGTTGAAGTGTTGGAAGGAGTGTTTGGTTGTAGTGTTGGAAGGAGTGTTGGTTGTAGTGTTGGGAGGTATGTTTGATTGTAGTATTGAGAGGAGTGTTTGGTTGTAGTGTTGGGAGGTGTGTTTGATTGTAGTATTGAGAGGAGTGTTTGTTGTAGTATTGAAAGGTGTGTTTGGTTGTAGTGTTGGGAGGTGTGTTTGGTTGTAGTGTTAGGAGGAGTGTTTGGTTGTAGTATTGAGAGGAGTGTTTGGTTGTAGTATTGAAAGGTGTGTTTGGTTGTAGTGTTAGGAGGAGTGTTTGGTTGTAGTGTTAGGAGGAGTGTTTGGTTGTAGTGTTAGGAGAGTGTTTGGTTGTAGTATTGAGAGGAGTGTTTGGTTGTAGTATTGAAAGGTGTGTTGGTTGTAGTGTTGGGAGGTGTGTTTGGTTGTAGTATTGAGAGGAGTGTTGGTTGTAGTGTTGGGAGGTGTGTTTGGTTGTAGTATTGAGAGGAGTGTTTGGTTGTAGTATTGAGAGGTGTTTTGGTTGTAGTGTTGGGAGGTGTGTTTGGTTGTAGTATTGAGAGGAGTGTTTGGTTGTAGTATTGAGAGGAGTGTTTGGTTTAGTGTTGGGAGGTGTGTTTGGTTGTAGTGTTGAGAGGTGTGTTTGGTTGTAGTGTTGAGAGGAGTGTTGGTTGTAGTGTTGAGAGGTGTGTTTGGTTGTAGTGTTGAGAGGAGTGTTTGGTTGTAGTGTTGAGAGGTGTGTTTGGTTGTAGTGTTGAGAGGAGTGTTTGGTTGTAGTGTTGAGAGGTGTGTTTGGTTGTAGTGTTGAGAGGTGTGTTTGGTTGTAGTGTTGAGAGGGGTGTTTGGTTGTAGTGTTGAGAGGTGTGTTTGGTTGTAGTGTGAGAGGTGTGTTATGTTGTAGTGTTGAGAGGTGTGTGTTGGTTGTAGTGTTGAGAGGAGTGTTTGGTTGAAGTGTTGAGAGGAGTGTTTGGTTGAATTATTGAGAGGTGTGTTTGGCTGTAGTGTTGAGAGGAGTGTTTGGTTGTAGTATTGAGAGGTGTGTTTGGTTGAAGTATTGAGAGGTGTGTTTGGTTGTAGTATTGAGAGGAGTGTTTGGTTGAAGTATTGAGAGGTGTGTTTGTTGAAGTATTGAGAGGTGTGTTTGGTTGTAGTATTGAGAGGTGTGTTTGGTTGTAGTATTGAGAGGAGTGTTTGGTTGAAGTATTGAGAGGTGTGTTTGGTTGCAGTGTTGGGAGGAGTGTTTGGTTGTAGTATTGAAAGGAGTGTTTGGTTGTAGTATTGATAAGAGTGTTTGGTTGTAGATTTGATATGAGTGTTTGATTGTAGAGTGTTGAGATCAGTGATATATTGCACATTATTGGGTGTGTTTTTCATTGCTGATTTGGGTGGAGTGTTTCGTTGCAGAGTGTTTGGATGTATAGTTTGTTGTTGAGTGTTGCGATGGGTGTTTAGTTGTAGTGTTGGGATGGGTGTTTAGTTGTAGTGTTGGGATGGGTGTTTAGTTGTAGTGTTGGGGTGTGTGTTTAGTTGTAGCGTTGGGCGTGTATTTTGTTGTCGCTTTTGGAGTTGTGTTTGGTTGTAGGGTTGGGAGGTTTGTTTGGTTGTAGTGTTGGAAGGAGTGTTTGGTTGAAGTGTTTGGTTGTTGTGTTGGGAGGAGTGTTTGGTTGAAGTTTTGAGAGGTGTGTTTGGTTGTAGTGTTAGGAGGGGTGTTTGGTTGTAGTGTTGGAAGGAGTGTTTGGTTGAAGTGTTTGGTTGAAGTGTTTGGTTGTAGTGTTGGAAGGAGTGTTTGGTTGAAGTGTTTGGTTGTAGTGTTGAGAGGTGTGTTTGGTTGTAGTGTTGGAAGGAGTGTTTGGTTGTAGTGTTGGAAGGAGTGTTTGGTTGAAGTGTTGGAAGGAGTGTTTGGTTGAAGTGTTGGAAGGAGTGTTTGGTTGTAGTGTTGGAAGGAGTGTTTGGTTGAAGTGTTGGAAGGAGTGTTTGGTTGTAGTGTTGGAAGGAGTGTTTTGGTTGAAGTGTTTGGTTGTAGTGTTGAGAGGTGTGTTTGGTTGTAGTGTTGGAAGGTGTGTTTGGTTGTAGTGTTGGAAGAGTGTTTGGTTGAAGTGTTTGGTTGTAGTGTTGGAAGGAGTGTTTGGTTGTAGTGTTTGGTTGTAGTGTTGAGAGGTGTGTTCTGTTGTAGTGTTGGAAGGAGTGTTTGGTGAAGTGTTAGGAGGGGTGTTTGGTGTAGTGTTGGAAGGAGTGTTTGGTTGAAGTGTTTGGTTGTAGTGTTGAGAGGTGTGTTTGGTTGTAGTGTTGGGAGGTGTGTTTGGTTGTAGTATTGAGAGGAGTGTTTGGTTGTAGTATTGAGAGGTGTGTTTGGTTGTAGTGTTGGGAGGTGTGTTTGGTTGTAGTATTGAGAGGAGTGTTTGGTTGTAGTATTGAGAGGAGTGTTTGGTTGTAGTGTTGGGAGGTGTGTTTGGTTGTAGTGTTGAGAGGTGTGTTTGGTTGTAGTGTTGAGAGGAGTGTTGGGTTGTAGTGTTGAGAGGTGTGTTTGGTTGTAGTGTTGAGAGGAGTGTTTGGTTGAAGTGTTGAGAGGAGTGTTTGGTTGTAGTGTTGAGAGGTGTGTTTGGTTGTAGTGTTGAGAGGAGTTTTGGTTGTAGTGTTGAGAGGTGTGTTTGGTTGTAGTGTTGAGAGGTGTGTTTGGTTGTAGTGTTGAGAGGGGTGTTTGGTTGTAGTGTTGAGAGGTGTGTTTGGTTGTAGTGTTGAGAGGTGTGTTATGTTGTAGTGTTGAGAGGTGTGTTTGGTTGTAGTGTTGAGAGGAGTGTTTGGTTGAAGTGTTGAGAGGAGTGTTTGGTTGAATTATTGAGAGGTGTGTTTGGCTGTAGTGTTGAGAGGAGTGTTTGGTTGTAGTATTGAGAGGTGTGTTTGGTTGAAGTATTGAGAGGTGTGTTTGGTTGTAGTATTGAGAGGATTGTTTGGTTGAAGTATTGAGAGGTGTGTTTGGTTGAAGTATTGAGAGGTGTGTTTGGTTGTAGTATTGAGAGGTGTGTTTGGTTGTAGTATTGAGAGGAGTGTTTGGTTGAAGTATTGAGAGGTGTGTTGGTTGCAGTGTTGGGAGGAGTGTTTGGTTGTAGTATTGAAAGGAGTCTTTGGTTGTAGTATTGATAAGAGTGTTTGGTTGTAGATTTGATATGAGTGTTTGATTGTAGAGTGTTGAGATCAGTGATATATTGCACATTATTGGGGTGTGTTTTTCATTGCTGATTTGGGTGGAGTGTTTCGTTGCAGAGTGTTTGGATGTATAGTTTGTTGTTGAGTGTTGCGATGGGTGTTTAGTTGTAGTGTTGGGATGGGTGTTTAGTTGTAGTGTTGGGATGGGTGTTTAGTTGTAGTGTTGGGGTGTGTGTTTAGTTGTAGCGTTGGGCGGTGTATTTTGTTGTCGCTTTTGGAGTTGTGTTTGGTTGTAGGGTTGGGAGGTTTGTTTGGTTGTAGTGTTGGAAGGAGTGTTTGGTTGAAGTGTTTGGTTGTTGTGTTGGGAGGAGTGTTTGGTTGAAGTTTTGAGAGGTGTGTTTGGTTGTAGTGTTAGGAGGGGTGTTTGGTTGTAGTGTTGGAAGGAGTGTTTGGTTGAAGTGTTTGGTTGAAGTGTTTGGTTGTAGTGTTGGAAGGAGTGTTTGGTTGAAGTGTTTGGTTGTAGTGTTGAGAGGTGTGTTTGGTTGTAGTGTTGGAAGGAGTGTTTGGTTGTAGTGTTGGAAGGAGTGTTTGGTTGAAGTGTTGGAAGGAGTGTTTGGTTGAAGTGTTGGAAGGAGTGTTTGGTTGTAGTGTTGGAAGGAGTGTTTGGTTGAAGTGTTGGAAGGAGTGTTTGGTTGTAGTGTTGGAAGGAGTGTTTGGTTGAAGTGTTTGGTTGTAGTGTTGAGAGGTGTGTTTGGTTGTAGTGTTGGAAGGTGTGTTTGGTTGTAGTGTTGGAAGGAGTGTTTGGTTGAAGTGTTTGGTTGTAGTGTTGGAAGGAGTGTTTGGTTGTAGTGTTTGGTTGTAGTGTTGAGAGGTGTGTTCTGTTGTAGTGTTGGAAGGAGTGTTTGGTTGAAGTGTTAGGAGGGGTGTTTGGTTGTAGTGTTGGAAGGAGTGTTTGGTTGAAGTGTTTGGTTGTAGTGTTGAGAGGTGTGTTGGTTGTAGTGTTGGAAGGAGTGTTTGGTTGTAGTGTTGGAAGGAGTGTTTGGTTGAAGTGTTTGTTGTAGTGTTGGAAGGAGTGTTTGGTTGTAGTGTTTGGTTGTAGTGTTGGAAGGAGTGTTTGGTTGAAGTGTTTGGTTGTAGTGTTGGAAGGAGTGTTTGGTTGTAGTGTTGGAAGGAGTGTTTGGTTGTAGTGTTGGAATAAGTGTTTGGTTGAAGAGTTGGAAGGAGTGTTTGGTTGAAGTGTTGGAAGGAGTGTTTGGTTGAAGTGTTTGGTTGAAGTGTTTGGTTGTAGTGTTGAGAGGTGTGTTTGGTTGTAGTGTTGGAAGGAGTGTTTGGTTGTAGTGTTGGAAGGTGTGTTTGGTTGTAGTATTGAAAGGTGTGTTTGGTTGTAGTATTGAAAGGTGTGTTTGGTTGTAGTATTGAAAAGTGTGTTTGGTTGTAGTATTGAAAATTGTGTTTGGTTGTAGTGTTTGGTTGTAGTGTTGGAAGGAGTGTTTGGTTGAAGTGTTTGGTTGTAGTGTTGGAAGGAGTGTTTGGTTGTAGTGTTGGAAGGAGTGTTTGGTTGAAGTGTTGGAAGGAGTTTTGGTTGAAGTGTTGGAAGGAGTGTTTGGTTGTAGTGTTGGAAGGAGTGTTTGGTTGAAGTGTTGGAAGGAGTGTTTGGTTGTAGTGTTGGGAGGTGTGTTTGGTTGTAGTATTGAGAGGAGTGTTTGGTTGTAGTATTGAAAGGTGTGTTTGGTTGTAGTGTTGGGAGGTGTGTTTGGTTGCAGTGTTAGGAGGAGTGTTTGGTTGTAGTATTGAGAGGAGTGTTTGGTTGTGGTATTGAAAGGTGTGTTTGGTTGTAGTGTTAGGAGGAGTGTTTGGTTGTAGTGTTAGGAGGAGTGTTTGGTTGTAGTGTTAGGAGGAGTGTTTGGTTGTAGTATTGAGAGGAGTGTTTGGTTGTAGTATTAGGAGGAGTGTTTGGTTGTAGTATTGAGAGGAGTGTTTGGTTGTAGTGTTAGAAGGAGTGTTTGGTTGTAGTGTTAGGAGGAGTGTTTGGTTGTAGTGTTAGGAGGAGTGTTTGGTTGTAGTATTGAGAGGAGTGTTTGGTTGTAGTATTGAAAGGTGTGTTTGGTTGTAGTTTTGGGAGGTGTGTTTGGTTGTAGTATTGAGAGGAGTGTTTGGTTGTAGTGTTGGGAGGTGTGTTTGGTTGTAGTATTGAGAGGAGTGTTTGGTTGTAGTATTGAGAGGTGTGTTTGGTTGTAGTGTTGGGAGGTGTGTTTGGTTGTAGTGTTGAGAGGAGTGTTTGGTTGTAGTATTGAGAGGAGTATTTGGTTGAAGTGTTGAGAGGTGTGTTTGGTTGTAGTATTGAGAGGAGTGTTTGGTTGAAGTGTTGAGAGGTGTGTTTGGTTGTAGTATTGAGAGGAGTGTTTGGTTGTAGTATTGAGAGGTGTGTTTGGTTGTAGTGTTGGGAGGTGTGTTTGGTTGTAGTGTTGAGAGGAGTGTTTGGTTGTAGTATTGAGAGGAGTGTTTTGTTGAAGTGTTGAGAGGTGTGTTTGGTTGTAGTATTGAGAGGAGTGTTTGGTTGAAGTGTTGAGAGGTGTGTTTGGTTGTAGTATTGAGAGGAGTGTTTGGTTGAAGTGTTGAGAGGTGTGTTTGGGTTTAGTATTGAGAGGAGTGTTTGGTTGAAGTGTTGAGAGGTGTGTTTGGTTGCAGTGTTGGGAGGAGTGTTTGGTTGAAATATTGAGAGGTGTGTTTGGTTGCAGTGTTGGGAGGAGTGTTTGGTTGTAGTATTGAAAGGAGTGTTTGGTTGTAGTATTGATAAGAGTGTTTGGTTGTAGATTTGATATGAGTATTTGATTGTAGAGTGTTGAGATCAGTGATATATTGCACATTATTGGGGTGTGTTTTTCATTGCTGTTTTGGGTGGAGTGTTTCGTTGCAGAGTGTTTGGATGTATAGTTTGTTGTTGAGTGTTGCGATGGGTGTTTTATTGCAAGAGTGTTGGGTTTAGAGTGTTGAGAGCAATTCTTTGTATAGTTCTCTATTTGTACATGATGTTTCTTGTTTGTTCTATAATGTTGAAACCAATTGTCCATTCTACTTCTTTACTTTGCAACAACTCTTGTCAATCTGTTATTATTGTTGACATCAGTTATCCTCTTGTTTATAAGATTATTGCCACGAGCGACCGCTTGGCAGAATCTGTAATCGTTGTGACTGGCCTTGCAAGCCGACTGTGACAACTGCCTGCTTTTTAAAATATGGAGATTTGTTTTCAGGTCTCAAGTAAAAATACGTTAAAAATCATGCGGATAAACAAAGTCATTTGGCCACATTTGCAAAGTCTGAAAGTGGACGGATAATCACAAACGGATTGAATGCAACCATCAGGATCAGCGGGAAAAAAATACAGATTAAGATTAAACTTGGCAGTCAAGTCAGGCATCGAGAATGATTTTCTGAAGTTTGGTATGTTGGACCAAGAGACGCAGATAACGAAGGTTGTTATTGACCGACTTTTGCTGACGACCAGCCCTAATAGCTGCCGATGACCAGGCCCTAATAGCTGCCGATGACCAGGCCCTAATAGCTGCCGACGGCCAGACCCTAATAGCTGCCGACGACCAGACCCTAATAGCTGCCGACGACCAGGCCCTAATAGCTGCCGACGACCAGACCCTAATAGCTGCCGACGACCAGACCCTAATAGCGGCCGACGACCAGACCCTAATAGCTGCCGACGACCAGACCCTAATAGCTGCCGACGACCAGACCCTAATAGCTGCCGACGACCAGGCCCTAATAGCTGCCGACGACCAGACCCTAATAGCTGCCGACGACCAGACCCTAATAGCTGCCGACGACCAGGCCCTAATAGCTGCCAATGACCAGGCCCTAATAGCTGCCGACGACCAGACCCTAATAGCTGCCGACGACCAGACCCTAATAGTTGCCGACGACCAGACCCTAATAGCTGCCGACGACCAGACCCTAATAGCTGCCGATGACCAGGCCCTAATAGCTGCCGACGACCAGGCCCTAATAGCTGCCGACGACCAGGCCCTAATAGCTGCCGACGACCAGGCCCTAATAGCTGCCGACGTAACAGAACTTCAATAAGCTCTTCTGTCCTTGATTAAAGAATGTAAAATGAATAATGTCAAAATAAGTTCTGAAAAAATCAGTCGTGATATCAATAGAAAGACAAAAGATGATGTTAAACGTAGCTATAGAACCTCAAGTCATAAAACAATTAACAAACTTATTTGGGAACAACATTCTCTGAAGATGGTAACATCCATCAAGAAATAGACATCAGATGTAATAAGGCAAAACAAATATTGGGACAGGTATCCCCTGTACTTTAATACAAAGCAATACACGTTACCATGAAGAAACATCTCATACAGAGTATATTCATTCCAATATTGTGCTACCAAAGTCAAACATGGTCACTTACATCTAAGCATACAAGAAAGCTTGTCACCACAGAGATGCGATGTCTGAGAAAAGCGCTTGGAGTGACCAGAAAAAGACAGTCAGAAATGATATTATAAGAGAAAGAGTAGGCATTGAAACAATCCTAAGCTACATACAGAAACAACAAATAAACTGGTTTGTCCATCTAGAAAGAATGTCGTGTGATTCGTTACCATACAAAGCATATATTAAATGAGGAGAAGGGAGAAGAGCAAGAGGCAGACCTAGGGTAAGATGGACAGACAACATCAAAGAAACATCTACTGACAATGAGTGAAGGTGCCAAAAGGGCGAGATCCAGAACTTGGTATCTCTCCTTTATCTCTCTCTCTCTCTCTCTCTCTCTCTTTCTCTCTTTCTCTCTCTCCACAACCAAACGGGTGCAAGACGAAGTAATGAAGGAAAGAACAGAAAAGAAAGAAAGAACATTTCTGACGTCGACACATCGTTAACGATACACGATACATGTTCTCTGAAGAACATAACAAGAACATGCCATCTCTTGTGACAACCAAAACAAAAATATATTTTTAAAACAAAGAAGAAAGGTTCACATCCCGTTTTGTCTTGAACATTTCTTAGATAAATATTAAGTCAATCACAAATGAATCACAACTGAATCACAACTGAATCACAACGTTAAAAAAGTGTGAAATGTTTGAAAATTGTGCGGCGAAAACATGGACGAAAAAAAAAATCAAATTTAGTGAAAAAAAAATAATGGCTGAACCGATTGTGACTTGTTTCCGTTTCAATACACTTCAAGGTCACAAGGTACTCGTATCGCTGATCAATATCTCTTTAGCGCTAACGGCTTCGGATTCGATACCCGTAACATGTTTTAGAGAAAATTAAAGCTCTGGTTCAGGTGTCGTAATCGATCACCTACTTTAAGGATAAACCATTCGATACCCAGCTGAAGCCCGTAGCTTTTTGGGGCTTCGGCTGATCGTCGTTGTTTCTGCGAATTAATCACTGAGAATAGACTTCAAGTATCATTCAATACTAAAGGCACACATATATCCGACCATTTCCATTCGCGTACACACTCAAGGAGCTGCGAGAGCTCAGTAGCTAGTGAGTGAGCTAAACTACTAAGGGCAAAAGTTGGGGTTCGATCCTGATCGACGGCTTCCGGGTTCACCCAGCCTTAAATGGGTACCGGATTATTATTTTTTTTTCTGGGAAAGTAAAGCGGCACAGGCGTAATAAAGACTATCTATCTATCTATTGTCCTTTCGAGCCGAAGACGGCACATAGGGCAGAACCACAATCTCAAAAACAGAAACCTTGCGTGCCAAAGTGGCACATATTGCAGAGATCACTGCTTCTAAAATCTATGGCTCTGTTTCCATAACAATACTTTTTACAATGACAGCTTGTCAAGCCATCGATTAACCTCCTTAGTCGCCTCTTACGACATGCCTGGAAGGTCACAGTGTCACTATTCTTTACTTCCCTCATAATGAGGCCCCGGTAACACACAGGAATAATAAAGACTACATTACCTAAAAAAATTCATGTACCGAAGGTATGTAAATAAATTGTGGCGCTAACACCATATTTCCTATACGTCACGTGATGTAACGAGGCTTTCTACTTTACTAAAAAATATATATAAACTCACCTTCCTACGCACATACACACACACAATTTGGAATGACCTCCATAAAAAAAAAACCAAGTTAGGGGTCAGAATATTTTGACTATATATGTATATAATATGATATAGAATATATAAACATTACATAATATTCATATTTTTGTTCAGTGTCACAAATTTGAACCACTCCAAGAAAATGTCAATTTCAAGAATAAGTGGAATGTACTTTCCTCAGAACATCTTCATTGAAACATGTAGCGAAGTTTTTTATTATCTAGAACTAAAATGCTACTTTGAGAGTAAAGCCAACAGCTGTGACCTGGCTCACACTCCGAAGGACGACAGCCATGAATCCACGATGTGGGTAAGCTCCTGCTGAAGATGTTGCCCACGATGTGGGTAAGTTCCTGCTGAAGATGTTACCCACGGTGTGGGTAAGTTCCTGCTGAAGATGTTACCCACGGTGTGGGTAAGTTCCTGCTGAAGATGTTGCCCACGATGTGGGTAAGTTCCTGCTGAAGATATTGCCCACGATGTGGGTGAGTTCCTGCTGAAGATGTTGCCCACGATGTGGGTAAGTTCCTGCTGAAGATGTTGCCCACGATGTGGGTAAGTTCCTACTGAACATGTTGCCCAACAGGGACCATAGTTATGACCGACGCTTTTCGATTTTAACTGTCAATGGTTTTTTTAACGTGCGCGACTGCACGCGGGACGTCCTGTTTATTTTGTGGTCGTTATCTGATAGGGCTAGGCACTGAAACTCACTATCAAAGAGACCAAGGGAGGTTATCGTTATAAAGAAACTTCATTCATTTGATAAACATCTATGTTTGCTTGTTTGTTTTCTGTGAGGATCATCATTACTGTATACCGGACGGGTCCATAGGTGATCCAAAACACCCTTCGAGAAGATCAAAAAAACCCATCGAGAAGATCCAAAACACCCCTCGAGAAGATCTAAAACACCCCTCGAGAAGATCTAAAACATCCCTCGAGAAGATCTAAAACACCCCTCGAGAAGATCCAAAACACCCCTCGAGAAGATCTAAAACACCCCTCGAGAAGATCAAGAATTTTCAAGAATAATCCTGACACACATGCACGAACTCCATAGTACGTCCTTGGATGCACTGTGTAGGTAGGTTTGTTTCAGACAAGTTATCCCAGACAGTGAACATATTGATGGTCTACTATTTCCAAGTTTAACTGCCACGGGATCTTTAACGTGAGCGAGTGCACACGGGACCTCCTGTTTATTGCCGTTATCCGAGAGGGAAAGACATCGGATCTCACTACCCAGGAGATTAGAGGAGGGTCACGTTATAATGAAGCCACGGATTATTTTGTTTTCCTAGTTTTGGAAAATCGCTACCCCTTCTTGTGGGCTTTGAATCCGGTTCCTTCCCGACCTGAAGAGAGATCATACCTCTAGACCATCCTGCCCCTAGAGAGATCATACCTCTAGACCACCCTGCCCCTAGAGAGATCATACCTCTAGACAACCCTGCCCCTAGAGAGATCATACATATAGACCACCCTGCCCCTAGAGTGATCATACCTGTAGACCACCCTGCCCCTAGAGAAATCATACCTCAAGACAACCCTGCCCCTAGAGAGATCATACCTCTAGACCACCCTGCCCCTAGAGAGATCATACCTCTAGACCACCCTGCCTCTAGAGAGATCATACCTCTAGACTACCCTGCCCCTAGAGAGATCATACCTCTAGACTACCCTGCCCATAGAGAGATCATACCTCTAGACCACCCTGCCCCTAGAGAGATCATACCTCTAGACCACCCTGCCCCTATAGAGATCATACCTCTAGATCACCCTGCCCCTAGATAAAATAGAAGTAACCGGATCTATTATTGTAACGTGCTATAAATAATAGTACATGTGATGAGACGAGATAATAACCGAATTGCAAAGTAAACCCTCACGTGGGAAACAACAGTTAAGAGGAAAAGAGGAAGACCCAGAGAGACACTGAGAAGAACAATGATGAGAGAGGCAAGAGCAGCAGGAATCTGCTCCCTCAATTAAGTTAGAGCTGTTTGCACAGAACAGAGACAAATAGTGAGATTTGATAAAATATCTTTAGAAGGATTGAAAACTGCTAGAATAAAAAATATACATAAGAGAAGGAGTATCTGGGTCTACGCCCAATGGGCCGGCTACGGCTCGAAAGGTCATTTATGTATATATGGACTATAAATAAGATTCGTCCACATAACAACTAGACAGACAGGTCGGGACACGTATCCAACATAGAGGCATCATCATCATCATGTGCCATACCGGTTGGCGTAGGCGATCATGTCCTTCCATAATCTTCTATCTACAGTGCATCGTATCAGTTCTGTTGTTGACTGTTTTCTATGCCACGACACCAAGCAATCCAGTATTTTTTTCTCTTTCTCGTCCACGATCTCTCTTTCCTTCTATTTTGCCAGTTGTAACCAAGTATTCCAACTTTCCTCTTCTCATGATTTGCCCGAAAAATGTTGATTGTTTCTTTCTGATGTTTCTTAGGAGCTGCCTTTTGGCCTCCTTGAGAATGACGTCATTAGTCTTTTTATATGTCCAGGGAACTTTCAACATTCATCTGAGAAATCCCAGGCATCAGGAACTAATTTTATACCAGAAATTGATTGAACTGCCCTGAGTCCTGGACTCAATAATCTCCTCATCTCATCAATGTTTATTGTTATTAAGGTTGACAATACACCGCACCATACGTTAACGAACACCAGAACCCAATTTTAGCACCAATCCTCATTAAACGTAATACAATAGAATCGAAATACTTGCAAAAAGTACTCCCAGACAGAATTAAAACGACAAAATTAGAAAAATACCAAGATTGAATCCATAGATTGGAAGCTTAAGAAAAGAATATTAAGTTTTAAAAAAAAGATACACAATGATTGGTTGTAAAAATCGAGACAATATGTAAAGACAAAGAACAAAAATAAGCTTATTACACGCAAAGAATAGAGGACATTTATTTTTGTTTAATTTTGTTCATCGAATTTGTTTTTAATATTTAAATGTACGGGCTGTGTCTAGTTATTTATTTTTTTAAGACGAAGAAATCAATGTTAGAGCATTTTATTTTTAGTTTTATTTTGTTTTATTTTATGTGTTTATTATTTTTATTTATCTATTTTGTTCCATCAGGCTGTGTTAATTTTTTTTTGTTTTGTTGAAAAATAGGAAAGATTAATCCGTATATTTTATCGTGACGATCCCCTCCCCCTGATCTCATGGGTAATGAGATCCAAGCCTTCTCGGATAACGGTAATAAACAGGAGATCCCACGTGCAACATAAATATGCCGCTGCCCGGGCATAATTGTCAGCGAGAAACCTACCATCACCGTGGGTCACAGGCAGTACCGCGGAGTTCGTGCGCATGCGTCATTATTCTCCTAGGATCTTCTCAAGTTTCTCAAGGTGGATATTTGAAGACATGTGGATTCATACGATGTGTGGTGATAATGACACAAACAACAGCTGCTTTTTCAATTGATTTTCCTTGTTATCTCTCCTTGTACTCCGAGATGTTGCTGTGAGAAGACGTAGCGTTTTGGACATCATTTGATGTGTAGCTTTTTGGACATCGTTTGTTGTGTTGGTATCTGGACATCATTTGTTGTGTTGGTATCTGGACATCATTTGTTGTGTTGGTATCTGGACATCATTTTTCGTGTAGCATTTTTGGACATCATTTGTTGTGTTGGTATCTGGACATCATTTTTCGTGTAGCATTTTTGGACATCATTTGTTGTGTAGCCATATGGACATCGCTTGTTGTGTTCTTTTTTGGACAATGTTTTGTCGAGTAATTTTTTGGACATCGTTTATTGTGTAGCTTTTTGGGCAATGTTTGTTGAGTAAATGTTTTGGACATCGTTTATTGTGTAGCTTTTTGGGCAATGTTTGTTGAGTAAATGTTTTGGACATCGTTTATTGTGTAGCTTTTTGGGCAATGTTTGTTGAGTAAATGTTTTGGACATCGTTTATTGTGTAGCTTTTTGTGCAATGTTTGTTGAGTAAATGTTTTGGACATCGTTTATTGTGTAGCTTTTTGGCAATGTTTGTTGAGTAAATGTTTTGGACATCGTTTATTGTGTAGCTTTTTGGGCAATGTTTGTTGAGTAAATGTTTTGGACATCGTTTATTGTGTAGCTTTTTGTGCAATGTTTGTTGAGTAATGTTTTGGACATCGTTTATTGTGTAGCTTTATGGATAGCATTTACCGTGTAACCTCAGTCTTCTTCTTCTTCTTTCCTTCCTCATCTGCCTTTCAGCGTCGAGGGCAGATATAATTTGCGGTCTTTTGCTCTTCTGTTCGCCTCTGCTGCTGTTATGTTTCCTAGTGCTTCAAATATTCCATCGATCCATCTTTTTCGTGGGCGACCCTTGGTCTGGTGTTCTCACAACGTTTGTTGAAGGCTCTGTTGTGTTGTGTTTTGATCTTTCTGCCTTGTCACGTGGCCAAACCATTTTATCTGTTGTGTCCTTATATATTCTATGGCGGGGGCTATTCCTAGCTTTTTTCTCAGTTCTTTATTTCTGATCTTATCTCTCAGACTGTTTCCTGTCATTCGTCTAACACATTTCATCTCTAATGAACCTCAGTGGTTATTCTAAATTTCTTGAACGGTTCTATTTGATACAAAAATACAAAATAACATCCAATGTTAAATTAGTCCTGTTATATAACTGATCGGAAAATAACGGAAGAGTCAGGAACATACTTTCATTAGTGGGCGTTTGCTCGTATTGAAAAGATAGAGGACAAAGTTACTAAAATGGAACTGCGGAAGAGACTAGGAAAATACGAGTGGAAAAAGAGATGTGAAATAGACGATGGTCCTGGAATATAAACACTCTGTGGAAGCCAAATCAAAAGTATTACACACCCGGCCCTTTCTTTGGAAGCCCCAGGGAAGCAGACAAAGAGGATTGTCAAATTAAACTTGGAGAAGACTGGTTGAAATATGGATGAAAATTATGGGAAAACATGGGGTAGTCTTTGGAGAATAGCACCAAACATGGCGGCTTTGAATGCAACTATTCAAGACCTGTGCTCCTCGGGGATTAGAAATGAAAACAGAAGAGGAGGGATTGGAATGAAACAGGGATGTCACTTCTCGGCTTACCGGTCTGTGGTTATTAAATTGTTTTTAAATAAAATGGGTAATTAATAACGACGGAGAAATTGTTATAACATAAATAAATGTTGCTTGGGCATAGTGCAATAATAACATAAATGTTTCTTGGGTATAGTGCAATAATAACATAAATAAGTGTTGCTTGAGTATAGTGCAATAATAACATAAATAAGTGTTGCTTGGGTATAGTGCAATAATAACATAAATAAGTGTTGCTTGGGTATAGTGCAATAATAACATAAATAAGTGTTGCTTGGGTATAGTGCAAAAATAACATAAATAAATGTTGCTTGGGTATAGTGCAATAATAACATAAGTATTTGTTGTGTAAACTTGTCAATCACGTAATAATAACATAAGTATGTGTTGTGTAAACTTGTCAATCACGCAATAATAACATAAGTATTTGTTGTGTAAACTTGTCAATCACGTAATAATAACATAAGTATTTGTTGTGTAAACTTGTCAATCACGTAATAATAACATAAATATCTGTTGTGTAAACTTGTAAATCACGTAATAATAACATAAGTATTTGTTGTGTAAACTGTAAAGCACGTAATAATAACATAAATATGTGTTGTGTAAACTTGTCAATAACGTATACTAACATAAGTATTTATTGTGTAACTTGTCAATCACGCAATAATAACATAAGTATGTGTGTGTAAACTTGTAAATTACGCAATAATAACATAAGCATTTGTTGTGTAAACTTGTAAATCACGTAATAGTAACATAAGTATTTGTTGTGTAAACTTGTAAATCACGCAATAATAACAAAAATATTTGTTGTGTAAACTTGTAAATCACGGAATAATAACAAAAATATTTGTTGTGTAAACTTGTAAATCACGGAATAATAACAAAAATATGTGTTGTGTAAACTTGTAAATCACGCAATAATAACAAAAATATTTGTTGTGTAAACTTGTAAATCACGCAATAATAACAAAATATTTGTTGTGTAAACTTGTAAATCACGCAATAATAACAAAAATATTTGTTGTGTAAACTTGTAAATCACGCAACATGAGACTAGAAAAATAGTTTTTAAAATAATGGAACGAAATCCGGAAGACCAAAGCATCGCATCATGCACGGCTCATGATGATAATCTCAACATCTAAACCCAGTTACAGCACACAGCCTGTATGGAAATGCCTGAAATGCCGGTTACAGTCTGCAGATGTTTTAATCATCAGCAGAATTTTGGAGTAACGTGGTTAGTATAGCTCTAGTGCCGTCTCTTTCCCTGAAACATTATTAAGGTCACCCCCCCCCCCCCCCCCCCCCCCCCCCCATCCCTATCTAAGACCGTATGGACATGTAAGGCACCTACAAGACTTGAACCCGGCTACTTCTCCTCAGTAGACATATTTACTAACCACTTCTATATGCCCTGGCAGACACATCATGATGGTGATGATGACACGTCTTCCATGGAGCCCTTGTTAAGTCACTGGTGTACTGTCAAGAGAACATAATTAATCCACAAGTCAAATGATCAGGGCAGGTAACCCCCCCAACAAATCACCAGAACTACTACCAGAATTCTAATGAACCCAGTTAAGTCCCCTTGTTCTGCTTGAATGCGCATCTAGATGGTAACTTCGTCAAATTGTAGTCGAAATTAAATTAAATCTGAAGTCAGCATGATGCTAGGATAGTGTGGTTTCACTCCAAAGTTTTCATAGTCTAGAGACTCGGCTTGGAATTCCCAGAATTTCATTTCTCTTCTGGTCAATTTCGTTTCTTTGACGTTGTTTCTTGGAAAACGTGTCACCGAGCGTGTTCTAGGAAAGCTGTCTGTTCTCTGAATGATGGAGTAATGCGCCATGGAAGTAGTTTCCGGTGTCACTGTCTCAGCGAGTTCCATTAAAATCTGGTAGTGGCTTCCATTACAGCAGTCTCCGTACTATTTTAAAATCACAGATTTCAAAATGGACTTTCTTTATAAGTCTCTCTTTCATCACTCACTCTCTATCTTTCACAATATGTGATACTTTATAACAGAGTCTCTCTTTCATCACTCACTCTCTATCTTTCACAATATGTGATACTTTATAACAGAGTCTCTCTTTCATCACTCACTCTCTATCTTTCACAATATGTGATACTTTATAACAGAGTCTCTCTTTCATCACTCACTCTCTATCTTTCACAATATGTGATACTTTATAACAGTCTCTCTTTCATCACTCACTCTCTATCTTTCACAATATGTGATACTTTATAACAGTCTCTCTTTCATCACTCACTCTCTATCTTTCACAATATGTGATACTTTATAACAGTCTCTCTTTCATCACTCACTCTCTATCTTTCACAATATGTGATACTTTATAACAGAGTCTCTCTTTCATCACTCACTCTCTATCTTTCACAATATGTGATACTTTATAACAGAGTCTCTCTTTCATCACTCACTCTCTATCTTTCACAATATGTGATACTTTATAACAGAGTCTCTCTTTCATCACTCACTCTCTATCTTTCACAATATGTGATACTTTATAACAGAGTCTCTCTTTCATCACTCACTCTCTATCTTTCACAATGAGTGATACATTACGTTCGCACTATTTAATTTTAAAAAAAATTATCTTCAGCATTTTATCTATTTTCTACACGGTATTATCAGTCCAGCATTTTATCTATTTTCTACACGGTATTATCAGTCCAGCATTTCATCTATTTTCTACACAGTATTATCAGTCCAGCATTTCATCTATTTTCTATACGGTATTATCAGTCCAGCATTTCATTTATTTTCTACACAGTATTATCAGTCCAGCATTCTATCTATTTTCTACACGTTATTATCAGTCCAGCGTTTCATCTATTTTCTACACGGTATTATCCGTCCAGCATTTCATCTATTTTCTACACAGTATTATCAGTCCAGCATTTCATCTATTTTCTACACGGTATTATCCGTCCAGCATTTCATCTATTTTCTACACAGTATTATCAGTCCAGAATTTCATCTATTTTCTACACGGTATTATCAGTCCAGCATTTCATCTATTTTCTACACGGTATTATCCGTCCAGCATTTCATCTATTTTCTACACGGTATTATCCGTCCAGCATTTCATCTATTTTCTACACGGTATTATCAGTCCAACATTTCATCTATTTTCTACACGGTATTATCAGTCCAGCATTTCATACATTTTCTGTTCAGTAATTCATCGTTTGTTACCGGCACCCGAAACATAGATAAAGAATGGTAGCGCTGTTCCCTACCAGTCAGGTTTGTAAAAGGCAACTAAGGAGTTTTGGATATGGGACTGGCTAACCTGTATTCTAAAGAATAAGCCACTGAAGCTTCACAAACATGGATATGTCATAGAAAAATAACAATCAAGAAGATACAGACCTTCATTATTGGATGCTTGCGCAGAAGAAAAGGATGGAAATGGCCGGACGAAATCACTAACATAGAATTATGGAAACGTAGCAGTGAAATATTGGTGGACAAAGAAATACAACAAAGACGATGGCGCTAGATAGGACACACCCTGCGAAAGCTAATTGAGAGTATTACACGACACGCCCATTTTTAGAATTCCCAGCGGAAACGACAAAGAGGAAGACTAAAACATTCTTGATGACAGATGGAAGAAGAGATGGAGATGACGGGGAAGACATGGTAATGAAGAGGCATGGTAATGAAGAGGCATGGAAATGAAGAGGCATGGTAATGAAGAGGCATGGTAATGAAGAGGCATGGTAATGAAGAGGCATGGTAATGAAGAGGCATGGTAATGAAGAGGCATGGTAATGAAGAGGCATGGTAATGAAGAGGCATGGTAATGAAGAGGCATGGTAATGAAGAAGCATGGTAATGAAGAGGCATGGTAATGAAGAGGCATGGTAATGAAGAAGCATGGTAATGAAGAGGCATGGTAATGAAGAGGCATGGAAATGAAGAGGCATGGTAATGAAGAGGCATGGTAATGAAGAAGCATGGTAATGAAGAGGCATGGTAATGAAGAAGCATGGTAATGAAGAGGCATGGTAATGAAGAGGCATGGAAATGAAGAGGCATGGTAATGAAGAGGCATGGTAATGAAGAGGCATGGTAACAGTAAAGCCATGAAGAAACTACGGATTACATCGTTTGCCACCGCTTGTAGACAGAATCGAACCTTGGACTTTCATGTCTAAAGGTCGACGTTATTACCTCGAAGTTATCCCCCCACCACCACCTCCACTCGTGGGGGGGGGGCCTCAGTAGCCTAGTTGGGACAACCACCCGACTGGGCTACCGACGTTCGGACAACCCGTGTTCGATTTCCGCTGGAATCAGTGTGAGTTGTACTCGTGGTTAAAAAAAAAATACCCCCGTGGTCGACCCAGCCGCTGGCAGAAATGGGTACCATGGTAGCACTCTGTCAAGGTGAAGAATCCCGCTTCACATGGTGAGTTTCGATGCTTGTAGCGACACTATCCAGAAGTCTCCGAACACTTCTGGATAGGCGGCCAAGAACATATTGGTGAAAAACCACGTGCTAAGACGCCTATTCAAATCTCCTATTTTACCTTGACCTTACCAGATGTAACCTTTCCACGTTCTGTATTGTCCCAATGTTCTGCCCATATCTCATCACCTTTAATATAGCAATTGTAAAAAAAAAAAATTTTTTTTAATTATATAGAAGAAAAAAGTGGTATGGTGACAGCTTTACGTGCTGTCATCATCATTGCTATTATCATCAGCTTTACAGCATCTTCGCATCTTTGTGCATCTTGATGCCTTTACTTCATCACCTTTAACATAACCGACCTACTAACAACAATTCTTTCTCTGAAGTTGGCAGAAAGTAAGAAAGTTAAGCTCAACAATCATGTGACATAGTTCTTGCCAGTTCTTTATTCTCTCTATTTTCTCATAGTTCTTGCCAGTTCTTTATTCTCTCTATTTTCTCATAGTTCTTGCCAGTTCTTTATTCTCTCTATTTTCTCATAGTTCTTGCCAGTTCTTTATTCTCTCTATTTTCTCATAGTTCTTGCCAGTTCTTTATTCTCTCTATTTTCTCATAGTTCTTGCCAGTTCTTTATTCTCTCTATTTTCTCATATTTCTTTATTCTCTCTATTTTCCCATATTTCTTTATTCTCTCTATTTTCTCATATTTCTTTATTCTCTCTATTTTCTCATAGTTCTTTATTCTCTCTATTTTCTCATATTTCTTTATTCTCTCTATTTTCTCATAGTTCTTTATTCTCTCTATTTTCTCATAGTTCTTGCCAGTTCTTTATTCTCTCTATTTTCCTCATTAAGTGTTGCGTTCTCTCCTTGTTGACGCGGGTCTCAGATGGTTCAAACAAATATTCAATATTTTCCCCAATACCATCCTCCCCCCGCCCCGCCCCCCAAAACCACCCCCAAAAAAAATCATGTCAGATCTGTTTTTCCTTTATGACCTCGCTATCGACCTTGTTGTAGACACGAGTGCTGCTCGCCCATGCAGGACATCATAGAATGAACTTGCTGTGCTCCGACCGAGATGAGAACGAGTGTTTCAACGTGCTGAGAGAGATCTAGTATTAGAACGTCAATCGCTGCCATAATAACACCTTGGAAATGTCATTTTCAGGTTTCTCGTGACAGAAGCTTTCCGAGTCTGAGAAATATGGAGGCCACTTACAACTTGTAAGGTTTCTTGTTAATATTTGTGAAGCGACTGAAAGATGAAAGAAATCAAAGCTGAAAGTTTAAGACCACAACGATTTTTTTTTTAGCGGACAGAACAACATATATCGTCGTTTGCCGTTTATTTCAGATTGGATCTGTCGACAGCAGCAAAACTCATCTCTGCCTGGGAAGGCGGGGGGGGGGGGGGGGGGGGGGATAGATCAACTCACACTGAAAGAAATAATAAATAAAAGATTCTGGGATAGAAAATATAAACCTATGGCAAGCAAGTCTTGACAAGTGCTCGGATGGGACTCACAGGAAACAGGAAACGGTGGATGCCTAAACACACAGAGAAATGCAACCTGAGAGAGAAATCACAGAGATAAATTACACCTGGAGAAGACTGGAGGAGACAGGTAAAAAGAGAATAACCGAAGGGCTGTTTTGATGGTTTACACTGAAAATTAACGTGAAGAGGCTTGATTTTTCTTATCATTGGCCTATGGCTGCCAGCGCAAAACAAAAGCTTGTTAACCGTTTGATCGGAGGCTAACTTTGGCAACTATTCCAAGTCTCTGCTTCCATTGGTCTGTGCCAGGATTGATTTCATCCGAAAAGAAGGAAATATGACCTAAAATTGACCAAGACCTCGCTTCATCTCCCTGGTAAGAGTTTGCTTCAGAACTTGCTGGATAACGATCGCCATAGCACCCGTAGTGGTGTGACCTGTTGATGTAGAAGACCTAGTAATGTAGAACATCTAGGGTGTCACCGCAGTGTGACCTGTTGATGTAGAACACCTAGTAATATAGACCATCTAGGGTGTCACCGCAGTGTGACCTGTTGATGTAGAAGACCAAATAATGTAGACCATCTAGGGTGTCACCGCAGTGTGACCTGTTGATGTAGAACATCTAATAATGTAGACCATCTAGGGTGTCACCGCAGTGTGACCTGTTGATGTAGAACACCTAGTAATGTAGACCATCTAGGGTGTCACCGCAGTGTGACCTGTTGATGTAGAAGACCTAGTAATGTAGACCATCTAGGGTGTCACCACAGTGTGACCTGTTGATGTAGAAGACCTAGTAATGTAGACCATCTAGGGTGTCACCGCATTGTGACCTGTTGATGTAGAACACCTAGTAATGTAGACCATCTAGGGTGTCACCGCAGTGTGACCTGTTGATGTAGAAGACCTAGTAATGTAGACCATCTAGGGTGTCACCACAGTGTGACCTGTTGATGTAGAAGACCTAGTAATGTAGACCATCTAGGGTGTCACCGCATTGTGACCTGTTGATGTAGAACACCTAGTAATGTAGACCATCTAGGGTGTCACCGCAGTGTGACCTGTTGATGTAGAAGACCTAGTAATGTAGAACATCTAGGGTGTCACCGCAGTGTGACCTGTTGATGTAGAACACCTAGTAATGTAGGCCATCTAAGGTGTCACCGCAGTGTGATCTGTTGATATAGAACACCTAGTAATGTAGACCATCTAGGGTGTCACCGCAGTGTGACCTGTTGATGTAGAAGACCTAGTAATGTAGAACATCTAGGGTGTCACCGCAGTGTGACCTGTTGATGTAGAACACCTAGTAATGTAGGCCATCTAAGGTGTCACCGCAGTGTGATCTGTTGATATAGAAGACCTAGTAATGTAGAACTTCTAAGGTGTCAACGCAGTGTGACCTGTCGATAAAAAAGACCAAGTAAGACAGGATAAACGAGCTTCAAGATCTCCAGCAGAACAAAGAAAATCAGGAAACCAACGCCATCCAACTCCAACTTTCATAGCCTAAAAGCCAGAGCTTCCTGCCGACCACGTGACACTCGATCATCATGAGTTACATGAATACATCTTAGTTCATAGCAGAAGAGTAGAAGTCCCTTCAGGGCGTTCTCAGAAGTGACTGCTCTCCAGTGGGTGACGGACAAGAACAAAAGTGGATATCATTTATTTCAGCTCAAGTCAAGCAACGTCATTCTCGCGGTCCTTAAGAAATTATTTTGAACCAAAAACTGTCTACGTCACAATAATCGTCAATGTCTACTTACTACCAACCTACCTAACTACCTACCTACATACCTACCAGCTTACCTATATACCTACCAGCTTACCTATACACCTACCAACTTACCTAAATACCTACCAGCTTACCTATATACCTACCAGCTTGCCTATATACCTACCAGCTTATCTATATACCTATCCGCTTACCTATATACCTATCCGCTTACCTATATACCTACCAGCTTACCTATATACCTACCAGCTTACATATATACCTACCAGCTTACCTATATACCTACAAGCTTACCTATATACCTACCAGCTTATCTATATACCTATCCGCTTACCTATATACCTACCAGCTTGCCTATATACCTACCAGCTTGCCTATATACCTACCAGCTTATCTATATACCTATCCGCTTACCTATATACCTACCAGCTTACCTATATACCTACCAGCTTACCTATATACCTACCAGCTTAACTATATACCTACCAGCTTACCTATATACCTACCAGCTTACCTATACACCTACCAACTTACCTATATACCTACCAGCTTACTTATACACCTACCAGCTTACCTATACACCTACCAGCTTACCTATACACCTACCAGCTTACCTATACACCTACCAGCTTACCTATACACCTACCAGCTTACCTATACACCTACCAGCTTACCTATATACCTACCAGCTTACCTATACACCTACCAGCTTACCTATACACCTACCAGCTTACCTATATACCTACCAGCTTACCTATATACCTACCAGCTTACCTATATACCTACCAGCTTACCTATATACCTACATATGTACTGTCTTTTCGGTGCCGAAGACGGGACATAAAGCAGACATTCTAGACTCTTGTGTCTGACGATCAATCCTTCAACTGTCAGACCTTGCACAAGACCCGCATTGTGTCTCGCCACCCGGCTCTGTTCTGGGCTAATTGTTCAGTCGTGATAAGTGAGCTGATGCTTACTGTTGTTGCCTCTCGTTGTAATGTTCTTTTTAGTATTTTTCTAGGTCGACCTATTTTTTTCTGTTACTCTCTGGTTCCCATTTGAGGGCCTGTTTTGGGATTCTTTTGTTGTCCCTTCTCATCACATGGTCAACATATAACCACCTTCTTCTCTTGTCTCTTCTCATCACATGGTCAACATATGACCACCTTCTTCTCTTGTTGTTCCTTCTCATCACATGGTCAACATATGACCACCTTCTTATCTTGTTGTCCCTTCTCATCACATGGTCAACATATGACCACCTTCTTCTCTTGTTGTCCCTTCTCATCACATGGTCAACATATGACCACCTTCTTCTCTTGTTGTCCCTTCTCATCACATGGTCAACATATGACCACCTTCTTCTCTTGTTGTCTCTTCTCATCACATGGTCAACATATGACCACCTTCTTCTCTTGTTGTCTCTTCTCATCACATGGTCAACATATAACCACCTTCTTCTCTTGTTGTCCCTTCTCATCACATGGTCAACATATGACCACCTTCTTCTCTTGTTGCCCTTCTCATCACATGGCCAACATATGACCACCTTCTTCTCTTGTTGTCCCTTCTCATCACATGGTCAACATATAACCACCTTCTTCTCTTGTTGTCCCTTCTCATCACATGGTCAACATATGACCACCTTCTTCTCTTGTTGTCCCTTCTCATCACATGGTCAACATATGACCACCCTCTTGTTGTCTCTTCTCATCACATGGTCAACATATAACCACCTTCTTCTCTTGTTGTCCCTTCTCATCACATGGTCAACATATGACCACCTTCTTCTCTTGTTGTCCCTTCTCATCACATGGTCATCACATGGTCAACATATGACCACCTTCTTTTCTTGTTGTCCCTTCTCATCACATGGCCAACATATGACCACCCTCTTGTTGTCTCTTCTCATCACATGGTCAACATATAACCACCTTCTTCTCTTGTTGTCCCTTCTCATCACATGGTCAACATATAACCACCTTCATCTCTTGTTGTCTCTTCTCATCACATGGTCAACATATGACCACCTTCTTCTCTTGTTGTCCCTTCTCATCACATGGTCAACATATAACCACCTTCTTCTCTTGTTGTCTCTTCTCATCACATGGTCAACATATAACCACCTTCTTCTCTTGTTGTCCCTTCTCATCACATGGTCAACATATGACCACCTTCTTCTCTTGTTGTCCCTTCTCATCACATGGTCAACATATAACCACCTTCTTCTCTTGTTGTCTCTTCTCATCACATGGCCAACATATAACCACCTTCTTCTCTTGTTGTCCCTTCTCATCACATGGCCAACATATGACCACCTTCTTCTCTTGTTGTCTCTTCTCATCACATGGCCAACATATGACCACCTTCTTCTCTTGTTGTCCCTTCTCATCACATGGTCAACATATAACCACCTTCTTCTCTTGTTGTCT
>JAVIAB010000126.1:67913982-67943982 GCA_032433765.1 Megaustenia siamemsis | reverse complement strand
AATGCCAACTTTTCTTATCTCTTCCCTCCCAACGCCAACTATTCTTATCTCTTCCCTCCCAACGCCAACTTTTCTTATCTCTTCCCTCCCAACGCCAACTATTCTTATCTCTTCCCTCCCAACTATTCTTATCTCTTCCCTCCCAACCCCAACTATTCTTATCTCTTCCCTCCCAACGCCAACTGTTTTATCTCTTCCCTCCCAACCCCAACTATTCTTATCTCTTCCCTCCCAACTCCAACTATTCTTATTTCTTCCCTCCCAACGCCAATTATTCTTATCTCTCCCCTCCCAACGCAAACTATTCTTATCTCTTCCCTCCCAACTCCAACTATTCTTATCTCTTCCCTCCCAACTCCAACTATTCTTATATCTTCCCTCCCAACTCCAACTATTCTTATCTCTTCCCTCCCAACGCCAACTATTCTTATCTCTTCCCTCCCAACGCCAACTATTCTTATCTCTTCCCTCCCAACTCCAACTATTCTTATCTCTTCCCTCCCAACTCCAACTATTCTTATCTCTTCCCTCCCAACTCCAACTATTCTTATATCTTCCCTCCCAACTCCAACTATTCTTATCTCTTCCCTCCCAACCCCAACTATTCTTATCTCTTCCCTCCCAACGCCAACTGTTTTATCTCTTCCCTCCCAACCCCAAACAATTCTTATCTCTTCCCTCCCAACTCCAACTATTCTTAAATCTTCCCTCCCAACTCCAACTATTCTTATCTCTTCCCTCCCAACTCCAACTATTCTTATCTCTTCCCTCCCAACGCCAACTATTCTTATCTCTTCCCTCCCAACTCCAACTATTCTTATCTCTTCCCTCCCTACTCCAACTATTCTTATATCTTCCCTCCCAACTCCAACTATTCTTATCTCTTCCCTCCCAACGCCAACTATTCTTATCTCTTCCCTCCTCGACATCAATATTCTTATCTCTCCCCTCCTCGACATCAATATTCTTATCTCTCCCCTCCTCGACATCAATATTCTTATCTCTCCCCTCCACGACATCAATATTCTTATCTCTCCCCTCCTCGACATCAATATTCTTATCTCTCCACTCCACGACATCAATATTCTTATCTCTCCCCTCCTCGTCATCAATATTCTTTTTTCTCCCCTCCTCGACATCAATATTCTTATCTCTCCCCTCCTCGACATCAATATTCTTACTTCTCCCCTCCTCGACATCAATATTCTTATCTCTCCCCTCCTTGACATCAATATTCTTATTTCTCCTGTCCTCGACATCAATATTCTTATCTCTCCCCTCCTCGACATCAATATTCTTATTTCTCCTGTCCTCGACATCAATATTCTTATCTCTCCCCTCCACGACATCAATATTCTTATCTCTCCCCTCCTCGACATCATTATTCTTATCTCTCCCCTCATCGACATCAATATTCTTATCTCTCCCCTCCTCGACATCAATATTCTTATCTCTTCCCTCCTCGACATCAATATTCTTATCTCTCCCCTCCTCGACATCAATATTCTTATCTCTCCCCTCCTCGACATCAATATTCTTATCTCTCCCCTCCTCGACATCATTATTCTTATCGATTTTATCCAACGTTTATTCTCTCATCTTACACTGCGTCACCTTTTGCATCAAGCCTTTCACGTTGTCTTAGCATCGTTGGCTGGCTTGTACTCGCATTTCCAGGTTAAAGAGCTCCTAGGTTCACTCAGTCTCTAAAAATTGGTGTCAGAGATTTTCCTGATAAACAAAGGCGGCCTAGCTACAGACCATTTTGCTAAAAATGTCTTTCACTTTCAGCTCCCTGTGGAGCATAGGTCTTCAACAAACACGTTCAGTTCTCTGTGGAGCATATGTCTTCAACAAAAACGTTCAGCTCTCTGTGGAGCATATGTCTTCAACAAACACTTTCAGCTCCCTGTGGAGCATATGTCTTCAACAAACACTTTCAGTTCCCTGTGGAGCATATGTCTTCAACAAACACGTTCAGCTCTCTGAGGAGCATATGTCTTCAACAAAAACTTTCAGCTCTCTGTGGAGCATGTCTTCAACATAGACTTTCAGCTCCCTGTGGAGCATATGTCTTCAACGTAGACTTTCAGCTCCCTGTGGAGCAAATGTCTTCAACAAACACTTTCAGCTCTCTGTGGAGCATATGTCTTCAACAATCACTTTCAGCTCTCTGTGGAGCATAGGTCTTCAACAAACACTTTCAGCTCTCTGTGGAGCATATGTCTTCAACAATCACTTTCAGCTCTCTGTGGAGCATATGTCTTCAACAAACACTTTCAGCTCTCTGAGGAGCATATGTCTTCAACAAAAACTTTCAGCTCTCTGTGGAGCATATGTCTTCAACATAGACTTTCAGCTCCCTGTGGAGCATATGTCTTCAACGTAGACTTTCAGCTCCCTGTGGAGCAAATGTCTTCAACAAACACTTTCAGCTCTCTGTGGAGCATATGTCTTCAACAATCACTTTCAGCTCTCTGTGGAGCATATGTCTTCAACAAACACTTTCAGCTCCCTGTGGAGCAAATGTCTTCAACAATCACTTTCAGCTCTCTGTGGAGCATATGTCTTCAACAAACACTTTCAGCTCCCTGTGGAGCAAATGTCTTCAACAAACACTTTCAGCTCTCTGTGGAGCATATGTCTTCAACAATCACTTTCAGCTCTCTGTGGAGCATATGTCTTCAACAAACACTTTCAGCTCCCTGTGGAGTATATGTCTTCAACAATCACTTTCAGCTCTCTGTGGAACATATGTCTTCAACAAACACTTTCAGCTCTCTGTGGAGCATATGTCTTCAACAACACTTTCAGCTCTCTGTGGAGCATAGGTCTTCAACAAACACTTTCAGCTCCCTGTGGAGTATATGTCTTCACAATCACTTTCAGCTCTCTGTGGAGCATATGTCTTCAACAATCACTTTCAGCTCTCTGTGGAGCATATGTCTTCAACAAACACTTTCAGCTCCCTGTGGAGTATATGTCTTCAACAATCACTTTCAGCTCTCTGTGGAGCATATGTCTTCAACAATCACTTTCAGCTCTCTGTGGAGCATAGGTCTTCAACAATCACTTTCAGCTCTCTGTGGAGCATAGGTCTTCAACAAAAACGTTCAGCTCCTTGTGGAGCATATGTCTTCAACATCACTTTCAGCTCTCTGTGGAGCATAGGCCTCACAACAAACACTTTCCAAGCTGTTCTGTTTCTTTCCTTTCTTTTACGATTACTTCATGTCTTCCCCGTCATCTTCATCTCTGCTTCCACCTGTCTCCTCCAAGAAAATTTTGGCCTTCCTCTTTGTCTCTTTTTCTGGGGATTTCAAAAATGACCTTGCCGTGTAATGCTCTCATTTGGCATCCAAAGTGTGTCCTATCCAGCTCCATCAACTATTTTCTCAGAACACTGACTTTTATATCAATTCCTTAACGAGTTTTTCTTATCCATTTTCTTTACAACGTCACCAATTTTATCAAAAGCGACACGTCACCTTTCTTACCTCTTCATTCATAATGTCACCTTTCTTACCTATTCACTCATAATGTCACCTTTCTTACCTATTCACTCATAATGTCACCTTTCTTACCTATTCACTCATAATGTCACCTTTCTTACCTATTTACTCATAATGTCACCTTTCTTACCTATTCACTCATAATGTCACCTTTCTTACCTATTCACTCATAATGTCACCTTTCTTACCTATTCACTCATAATGTCACCTTTCTTACCTATTCATTTATAATGTCACCTTTCTTACCTATTCACTCATAATGTCACCTTTCTTATCTATTCACTCATAATGTCACCTTCCTTACCTATTCACTCACAATGTCACCTTTCTTACCTATTCACTCATAATGTCACCTTTCTTACCTATTCACTCATAATGTCACCTTTCTTACCTATTCACTCATAATGTCACCTTTCTTACCTATTCACTCATAATGTCACCTTACTTACCTATTCACTCATAATGTCACATTTCCTACCTGTTCACTCATAATCCACCTTTCTTACCTATTCACTCATAATATCACCTTTCTTACCTATTCACTCATAATGTCACCTTTCTTACCTATTCACTCACAATGTCACCTTTCTTACCTATTCACTCATAATGTCACCTTTCTTACTTATTCACTCATAATGTCACCTTTCTTACCTATTCACTCATAATGTCACCTTTCTTACCTATTCACTCATAATGTCACATTTCCTACCTGTTCACTCATAATCCACTTTTCTTACCTATTCACTCATAATGTCACCTTTCTTACCTATTCACTCATAATGTCACCTTTCTTACCTATTCACTCATAATGTCACATTTCCTACCTATTCACTCATAATCCACCTTTCTTACCTATTCACTCATAATGTCACCTTTCTTACCTCTTCACTCATAATGCCACCTTCTTATCTATTACAAAACAATATTGTATATTCGTCGAATCACAAGTTTCATCAACATTAGCTTGTTAGCCCCGAATCTATTAAACTCACTGGGTTCCTTACCACTTCCCATCGGCCCCCCTGTGTCCGCCCAATCGATTGTCATCAACTAAAACACACATTCTACTCTTCAATCACAACAATGAAGGGAACATACAAATCGAAAAACAGGCCATTTCACAATACAACTCTTAAAACCGTCATAAACACATGCCATCAAGCGAATGGGCGCCCCTGTCTAAACGTTCTTCAAGTAAACGCACTGTTGGGGGGCTCCGGGCAAATACTAGTCTCGTTTAAATTATTCGTGTTTGCAATGGCGTGTATGTGGGGGAGGGGGGCGGAATGCCTGTAATAAAGTGTGTGAGATATTTAGCTGCGCGGTGGTGGTGACAAAATAAAAAAATATACTCACATCAAAGCAGATGACGTCAGAACTGAAACTACAAATAGTAAAATGCCATGTCTGCTCAACATTTCTGTAGGATGCACAAAGATGGATAATAACAAAGTAAACATGGCGAAAATCGCATCTTTTGAGTGGATTTAGATAAAAATGAGGAGAATTTGGGTGGAAGCAAAAGAAAACAAACAAGGAAGTTCTGAATCAGCTGATAATAACAATAACAAATAACACAATTTGAAAAGAAAACAGCTGAAATTAGCGGGAGATGTGAATGGACACAACCTCCTACTAAAAGTCATCTTAGATGGAAAGGTGCAAGGTAGACGAGCCAGAGGCAGACCAAGACGAAAGTGGTCTGATAACATCAAAAGTTGGACAGGTGAACATATGACATGTGTGCACTATAAAGACAAGAGAGGGAGAGTATATATTTATTTTTCGTTTGCCTACTTTTTCGGCGTGAGTGCGTGGCATCCTGATTGTTGTGGTGCCCCTTCTTGCTGATTGCCTCTGTCTTCAGCACTTATACTTGCTAGAGCAGACTGTGGTCTTGTAGGGTGTAAGAAGGCATGGCCTGTCTTGACTTGCTATAGAAGACTGTGGTCTTGTTGGGTGTAAGAAGGCATGGCCTGTCTTGACTTGCTATAGAAGACTGTGGTCTTGTTGGGTGTAGGAAGGCCTGGCTAGTCTTGACTTGCTAGATCAGACTGTGGTCTTGTAGGGTGTAGGAAGGCCTGGCCAGTCTTGACTTGCTAGATCAGACTGTGGTCTTGTAGGGTGTAAGAAGGCCTGGCCAGTCTTGACTTGCTAGATCAGACTGTGGTCTTGTATGGTGTAGGAAGGCCTGGCTAGTCTTGACTTGCTAGATCAGACTGTGGTCTTGTAGGGTGTAGGAAGGCCTGGCCAGCCATGACTTGCTAGATCAGACTGTGGTCTTGTAGGGTGTAGGAAGGCCTGGCCAGCCATGACTTGCTAGATCAGACTGTGGTCTTGTAGGGTGTAGGAAGGCCTGGCCAGCCATGACTTGCTAGATCAGACTGTGGTCTTGTAGGGTGTAGGAAGGCCTGGCCATCAGACTGTGGTCTTGTATGGTGTAGGAAGGCCTGGCCAGTCTTGACTTGCTAGATCAGACTGTGGTCTTGTAGGGTGTAGGAAGGCCTGGCCAGTCTTGACTTGCTAGATCAGACTGTGGTCTTGTATGGTGTAGGAAGGCCTGGCCAGTCTTGACTTGCTAGATCAGACTGTGGTCTTGTAGGGTGTAGGAAGGCCTGGCCAGTCTTGACTTGCTAGATCAGACTGTGGTCTTGTATGGTGTAGGAAGGCCTGGCCAGTCTTGACTTGCTAGATCAGACTGTGGTCTTGTAGGGCGTAGGAAGGCCTGGCCAGTCTTGACTTGCTAGATCAGACTGTGGTCTTGTATGGTGTAGGAAGGCCTGGCCAGCCTTGACTTGCTAGATCAGACTGTGGTCTTGTATGGTGTAGGAAGGCCTGGCCAGCCTTGACTTGCTAGATCAGACAGTGGTCTTATAGTGTGTAGGAAGGCCTGCCCAGCCTTGACTTGCTAAAGTAGACTGTGGTCTTGTAGGTTGTAGGAAGGCCTGGCCAGTCTTATTGTCCACTTTTGTAGTGACTATTAAGTCCGATCCCTATGACAAGGAGCTCGCCTTGACGGCGCTGAGAGTGAGAGTAAAATAGCGCTCCATGGTAGCCAACCTCCGATATACAGACAGCATCAAATAAGATAGTGTGAGGTAAGGCTGCTTTTAAAGGTTTGATAACAAATAAGGATATGAAGGGTGTCTCATCATCTACTTCTTGTTGGGCATAAACCAGTAAAGGTGATACATCATGTAGTTCTTGTTGGGCACAAACCAGTAAAGGTGATACATCATGTAGTTCTTGTTGGGCACAAACCAGTAAAGGTGATACATCATCTAGTTCTTGTTGGTCACAAACCAGTGAAGGTGATACATCATCTACTTCTTGTTGGGCACAAACCAGTGAAGGTGATACATCATCTACTTCTTGTTGGGCACAAACCAGTAAAGGTGATACATCATCTACTTCTTGTTGGGCACAAACCAGTGAAGATGATACATCATCTAGTTCTTGTTGGGCATAAACCAGTGAAGGTGATACATCATGTAGTTCTTGTTGGGCACAAACCAGTAAAGGTGATACATCATCTAGTTCTTGTTGGGCACAAGCCAGTAAAGGTGATACATCATCTACTTCTTGTTGGGCACAAACCAGTATAGGTGATACATCATCTAGTTCTTGTTGGGCACAAACCAGAAAAGGTGATACATCATGTAGTTCTTGTTGGGCACAAACCAGTAAAAGTGATACATCATCTATTTCTCGTTGGGCACAAACCAGTAAAGGTGATACATCATCTACTTCTTGTTGGGCACAAACCAGTAAAGGTGATACATCATCTAGTTCTTGTTGGGCACAAACCAGTAAAGGTGATACATCATCTAGTTCTTGTTGGGCACAAACCAGTAAAGGTGATACATCATCTACTTCTTGTTGGGCACAAACCAGTAAAGATGAGACATCATCTAGTTCTTGTTGGGCATAAACCAGTATAAAGGTGATACATCATCTACTTCTTGTTGGGCACAAACCAGTAAAGGTGATACATCATCTACTTCTTGTTGGGCACAAACCAGTAAAGGTGACACATCATCTATTTCTCGTTGGGCACAAACCAGTAAAGGTGTCTCATCATCTAGTTCTTGTTGGGCACAAACCAGTAAAGGTGATACATCATCTATTTCTCGTTGGGCACAAACCAGTAAAGGTGTCTCATCATCTACTTCTTGTTGGGCACAAACCAGTAAAGGTGATACATCATCCAGTTCTTGTTGGGCACAAACCAGTAAAGGTGATACATCATGTAGTTCTTGTTGGGCACAAACCAGTAAATGTGTCTCATCATCTACTTCTTGTTGGACACAAACACGTAAAGGTTACTCATCACCTACTTCGTGTTGGACACAAACACGTAAGGTTACTCATCATCTACTTCTTGTTGGACACAAACACGTAAAGGTTACTCATCATCTACTTCTTGTTGGACACAAACACGTAAAGATTACTCATCATCTACTTCATGTTGGACACAAACACGTAAAGATTACTCATCATCTACTTCATGTTGGACACAAACACGTAAAGATTACTCATCATCTACTTCTTGTTGGACACAAACACGTAAAGATTACTCATCATCTACTTCATGTTTGATACAAACACGTAAAGATTACTCATCATCTACTTCATGTTGGACACCGATCAATGAAGAAATCAGTTGCATTATTCAAGCTCATCTCCTTTAAACATTTCTGGAATAGTCTTTTATGTGTCTATATATGGTCACCAGCATTGGCCATTGTATAAATGATTTATTCAGCACCTCGCCAGGCCGCTCTTCTGCCAGAGAAAATCCCCGGTCCCTATTTTCAGTGTCTACGGTCACAGCTGTTTGTTCTCATCTCGAAGTGACATTTTTGTTACAACCCTGGAGATAAAGTGTGCAGCAATGATGGTTTGAAGTTATCCTCAATTTGGAACATTGTATTTACTCTTTCCATTGACTTCTTTTGGAAGTGGTTTCAGTTTGTGACATCAAACACAAAAAGTCAAATTTGTAGCAAAAGTCAATGCTTTTGTGATCTCTGTTGTTGAATTCATTTCTGGTTTAGATCCACCAAATTTTAAAATAGTGGTTATTTTGTTTTCTTTAAAAATAAAATTACATTTTTTTTTCTTCAGTAGAGTCTGTGGAATTACTTCCCACCAAGTTTCTTTTGTCTGCTCCAGTGAATACAGAAACACTCGGTGTTTATTTTCTGTTTTTGCTTTTATTCTTTGGAAACACCACACAGTCCGTTGTCATAATGTCAAGCACACTAGTGTTCCATTACAACATAAGATAAACATTTCTATCCGTTTCTTACAGGTCTAGGTATTCGATCTTTTCTACTCGTCGATTGCTTTACGCAGATTTCAAACCCAGCAAATTTTTTTTTCTTTTGTTTACTGAAAGGCGCAGGCTGCGATCTGCGATGTTAACGCCACTCTAATTTTAACGGCAAGAAGCGCTCTTTGACATTGACAATCACGTTCAGATTATTTTTATGTCTGCTCCTTGAAAAGTGCCATGAGCGACACACAATTTCACTTTCGGCGCTACGCCTCTGAACGATAATTAAGTGTATGTCCCAGCAAGATTGTGCAAAGTTGCCATTTATTTCATAAACGCCTTTTTTGTCATCTCGATAATGTAGCCACAACAGTGGCTGCTTCTCATTAAAGTCCGTATGAAGTAGCTTATAATTATCTTGTCCACGGTGGTGATAATGACTTAAATAACGACGATAATAGCGATGGGCGTAAATCATGACAGCTGTTCGGGTAATGGGAGGTCTGGGCTTTATCAAAACAGTGATTGCGTCTGAAGTAGTCCAGGTTAGAACCCCCATTATAGGACCGATTCCCTTTTGTTTCCATTCATGTATTCAGCTATAATGTTCATTTTCCGATGTTTATTTTCATGACATTCGAAGCGCTGTTCTCTTGCACTATAAATAGTGTGCTGTATAAATACATTATTTTGTATTTTTTATTTGGATACTGTTTACAGTCGGGGGGGGGGGGGGGGGAATTTTCTCTCAGTTATGATTTTGAAGTACTGTTTTTGAAGAATCTACATTATCATGATCATCATGTGCCAAGCAGGTTGGCGTTAGCGGTCATGTCTTTCAATAATTTCTATCGGCAGTGCATCGTATCAATTCTGTTGTTGACTGTTTTCCATGCCATGATACCGAGATACCCAGTATCGTCTCTCCTTGTTGTCCACGATCTCTCTTTTCCTGTATTTTGTCAGTTGTAACCAAGTATTCAACTTTCCTCTTCTCATGATGTGTCCGAAAAATGTTGATTGTTTTTTTTTATGTTTTTAATAGCTCCCTTTTTGTGTTGGCCTCTTTGAGAATTTCGTCGTTGGTCTGTTTAGCTGTCCAGGGAACTTTCAACATTCTTCTGAGAAATTCCATCTATGTGGCCTCTAATCGTTTTTTCATTTGTTTGCCTACTGTCCATGATTCGCTACCATAGGTCAGACGTGACAATTAAATTAAAATTTAAATTAAAAAATATACGAACTAAAGTACTGCCTGTGTTTAACAATTCAACGAGCTATCTCTTTTTGTAATTGCGTCTCACTAAATGTGTTCCCACTATGGAGATATCAAATATAAAATAATAATAATAAATGCTAACCGGGGCCTGAAGTATAGCTTCAGAAAACATATACTTCTTAATCTTCTAACCAGACTCTTCGTAGATCCTTTCTCCTTTTCGCAATTCTTTACGCCATTTTTTAAATAGATGTGTTGTGTATTCTGACTTGGATTTTTTGTGTTTAATGTGTATAGTTTGTTTTCTCTACGCGATGAAGGCATTTGCCGAAACGTTATAGTTTGTCTTGTCTTAGTCTAGCTGCTTAACACGATTATATGTTTATTGTATGTTTCCCTGTATGGAGCAAAGACTGGGACTGAAGAATGGCTATCTAGATCTTATATTATTAGTAGAATAAATACGCTTATCTGGAAGACAACCATGGACAGCGACCTATCTTGGGTCACACTTGTGACTGGTAAGAACATTCTGAAGTCCCTATACTCATCATCATGTGCCGTATCGGTTGGCGTTGGTGATCATGTCCCTCCACAATCTTCTATCCACAGTGCATCGTATCAGTTCTGTTGTTGACTGTTTTCCATGCCATGACACCTGTTATAGTGTGACTCAGTCATGGGCGATAATGGAAGAATAGAAGAATATGACGATAGACAGAAGAATAAAAGAATGAGGCGATGACGATGTGAAGTAGGATAGTTTTAGGCGGCGTAGAAAAGACACTCTTCAGAGGATTAGGAAGGAGACGTTAAGTCTACCCAACTCAGTCGCTGAGTCGTAATCAACTTGAAGATTACCAGTGAAATGCGTACAGGTTGGTCAGCCTAAAGCCAGACAGATGTTTGCTCTGGTCGACAAAGTTGCGTAACGCAACGACACGGCGCTGGTTCCTAGGAAACTCTTATATCGGCAGACGCCTTGAAGTCCAGTGAAGACCTGAGATGAAAGCGGACAACTAAACTGCCCCGCGTAATCAAAAGACCAGGTTATCTTTACGTTCAGCAGTGATTACTCTTTGAGTCTCTGAATTGGAAATCGCCTCGAGTTTTAGTTGTTAGGGGACGGACTTAGGAAGATGGACAGGTTCGACAGGACTCCTAAAGTAATAAGACTTTAGAGATAATTAAAAAAGGCGGAGCTAGAGAGATAGTGACGGTCAGGAGACGTAGGTTAGGCCGTATCAGTGGTCGGGGGGGTGTGGTCACCTGGGACTTAAACCCCGAGACCCTGGGAACTAGAGAGATTAGGAGAGGAGAGGCGCAGAATGCTTTTGGGGCGAGGAGCAGTAGCTAGAGAGACATTTAGCTACACTCGGGCAGACTCAGCTACACTCAGCCAGACTCGAGACAATTCGGCCACACTCGGCCAGACTGAGCACATTCAGATACTAGTTCCTCAGCACTATCAGAAAGAGACAGGCAGATGTACTTAAGAATACTATACGGAGTAAACGGTCAACAAGATAGATAGATAACCACAGGTAGAACTTTATGAATACGAAACTGCCACACACAAACGTTATTTGACAATTCATCATCGCCGATAGGCTATGTCAAGTAACACCAATAAAGACCTTGTTTATACTTGTTTAAAAAGATTGATGAGTTATATATGTGTGTCTAAATGAAAGTACAAGTAGTAAGGTCAGAAAGAAGTTTGAAAGAAACCTGCAACATCCATTACTTTCTGTTGCCGTGACGCAGGATTTTATTCTTTTAAAGAAGGACCTGGAAGAAAAAAAAAAAGTAAGAATTTTCTCTTAACCAACTCTGACGTCCATCTACGCACTTCCAGCGTAAAACCTACGCACTTCCAGCGTAACCTACATACTTACAGCAACGAGTGCCACCGAGCAGCCAAGAAATTATAAGAAAAACACTATATTTACTATACAGAACACATCATTGTGAAAAAAAAAACACTAGAGAAGCTGTCAGTTCGTGACTTTTTACTATTCCGGAGGTGAAAGATTACTTGTGTTTGAAATAAATGTGAAATGCATCGGACAGCAAAGAGAACCTTATGCCTTATGTGAAAACTGATGTCCACGTGAGAAACCTAAGAAAAAAGACTAAGTAGTTAGTTAATTATTGTTTTAAATTAGTATATTATTGTGTAGTTGTTAGGATGTTATAAGGTGTGTTAGGTATTCCATGGACTTCAGAAGCATGTAAGTTGGATTTTTCTTATATATTTTAGAGATGCATATGATATGTTGAACAAGGTTAGTGTGAAGTAAATAAGTTTTTTCTTGAGTGTTAGTGGAAGATCGTAGAAATTCTTTGACCGATCTAAACGTGTGTGCGTGTGTGTGTGGCTAGCGAATAAGTTCATTGTTAATTAATTAATTATCAAGATGAAGAGAGGCATGACTCCCACTTTGCAGACCCTGCAAGAAATTAGTAGAGTCATCACGGTTTAGAAAATAGTTTTAGACAGCAAGAAATGAGTGCCAGTATCTCAAATTACTCTGGCGACCCATCCATGTTCAGACAATGGATGGCAGAAATTGAAAGTATGCTCTCATTTTTCCTATAAATGAGGAAGACAAGAAATTAATAGCTTTAAAACAAGTAGAGGCGAAGTATCTGACTTCATCCAGAGAAGGCTAAAGAATGAACCTTCAAGCACATGGAAGTCCCTCAAGATAGAATTAAAAACTAGGTATGCTGCTGTAGGAGATGCCTACACTGCTTTCATACTTTTGAGGAAGTTTAAACAAGAAAGAGGAGAGACAATAACTGCTTACAGTAATAGACTTTTAGAGCTAGCAGAGGAATCTGGTTTAGATACTGACAGTTTTGGTAGACAATTAATAGAGACTTTTATAGATGGACTAATATCCACAGATCTAAAACTACACTTAGCGAGGCTGAACCCTGAGACGCTAGATGAAGCGATTAATATCTCTATTAAAGAAATCGGGTTCATGAAGAAATTGAATTTAAACCTACCTGAAGAAAGCCCAACCATCAGTGAATGGTTTAATAAAAGAAAAATAGTAGAAAAGCCTAGGGAAGTTAATCAAGCGAGTATTAGATGGAGAAATAAGGGACGACTAAGTGAATTGAGTAAAGAAGTATATGCAGTGAGAAGGGAAACAAGGCATGTTCACGGAAGAAGATTAGCACCCCAGGAATCTAGGTGGAGATGGAATGACAAAAGACAAACTGCTGGACGTAAGAGCTATGAAATAAATAGTGTAGACAGGATTGAAATGAATAAAGTGAATGGTAATCAAACTTGTGGACACAGCATGTTAATCAAACACCCAGGCGTGGTTGGCAAGATCCCTCTGGAGTCAAAGAGAAGCGCGCAACCAAGCACGTGGATGCGAAAACGACCAAGTGGTCCAAATCAAACGCCCAAACATCAAGACAAACAGACTGTCTAGCCTGAAACAAAACAAATTAATCAGAAAGGAGAAGGAATTAGAGGGAATGGAACAGAATTTAGAAGATAAGTCGAGTCATGCGATCAGTAATAAAAATGAATGTATGTTAGTGAGAATTAAAGAGACTGAGGACAGAATGATCGACAGTGCTATACAAACAGAAGGTACGGATAAAGAAGTATTAGTGACACAGTAAGCTGCGCACAAACACAGACTGTAGAGGTTAGAGGACAAACTAAACATAACGATAAAATAACACAAACGAGGGAGGTGAAGAAACAAGTTAGAGACGCCTGTGTGGCTACAAACATCCTAGAAGATGTGATATCAAGAAAAGATGCCGAGATAAGAATTATGGAAAAGAGAAGTGAAAGAGATGAGTTGATGCTACTAGAGCTGAAAGACACAGTAGATAGGCTAGAGTGCAAAAACAAGTGTCTAGAGACAAGAATTAAAGAGCTTGAAGAACAAGAGTCTGAGACTGACAGACACAGTGTATGTATGATTCGAGAAGTTGATGAGATGAAAGCACAGAATAGCCAACTTTTAGGTGAAGTTAAAGTGTCCAAGGATTTAGTTGTAAGTTTAAGAAAGGAGAAATCAGAAGTAGATGACAAAGTAAAGAACCTAATACGAGAGAAGTCTGACTTAGAGGAAGAGGTAGCGTCTCTAAGGCGAAAGAAATCTACTACAGAAAATTTGAAGAAGGAAAACGAGAAAGGGAAACTTGATAGGATAGAACGCAACAGTGATACAAATAGTGTAGAGGTTGTAAGTAAAAGTGCTGAGAAGAAAATTAACGAACTAGCAGTGTTTCATGCATTAGAGAAAGCAGCTGATAAATATGCGCGTGAAATGGACAAGGAATTAGAGGATATGGCAGATGGGGTAAAAGGTAGCAAGAAACGTCCTGAAACTGACAGATTGCCTACAATACGAGAAAGGAGGGTTGCTGCCATAAATGAAGAGTTTGAAAAGACCCAAATAGAAAAAGGCAGAGCAAGTGAAATTTTGGCCTTGGGAACACCAGAACGTGATGCCATTATCGCTGAAAGAAGAAGAAAAGACGATGAAAGAGTCAAAGTAGACCTGCCTTTTGCCATACGATTGGGACGACGGCAAGAGTTTTTTGACCACCAGAAAGAAATAGATAAAGGTAACAAATTCAGAGAAGATCATAGGTCAGGAAGAGGAGACCTGACAACCACTAGTGATGGAAGAGATAAAAGATACAAAAGAAGAAACATACATATTAAGAATTGTAATTATTTTACTTGTGGATGTTGTAACTAATAAGGTGTAAGAGTCTACTAACTTTGAGACGAATTTTATATGTATAATGTCAGTGTGCACTGAATGATGAGTAGGAGTCTGTAAATGTACTGTTGCCTTAATGAGGAGACAGAACTATATGTATGAAGATGTTAGTGAGTCACCTGAAGTAAACAAACAAAATGGTAACCATGTTTACATCGGTTTAAAAAAAGTTTGAGTCAAGTTAAGAGAACTTAGAATTTACAGGAAATAGAGTATGCATGGAGAGAGTCTTAGGAGACTAAGAAGAGTGAGTCAGTGACCCCAGTTGGAGAGACTCTATGAGTTATATAGGAATTCCAAGTGTGGAACAGCATTGTGAGATGTACACATGTGTGTATGAAGTGTGTTGTGGATAGTTTAATGGAAGTCTAGACAGACTAGATTCTGTATCAAATTTAAGTCATAATTTTGATTGCTATGTGTTTGTGATTACTCTATGCTTCAATGTTCGGTCTGTCCAAGACTGTGGGGTGTATGATTTGAGGAGAAACATGTTGGGAAATGCACATTTTTTAAATACAATTTTATGAAAATGTAATTATATGTTGACGGGGAGAATTGCCTAAAATTTAGGAATATGCGGGGAGAAGGAACAGATAAGAAGACTGTCGACCCGACATGAGTTGACCAGTAAATTAAGCCTGTGGCTAAGAGATTCTGTAAGAAAGCGTATTGCTATGCAGACAACTTATTAGCAGTGCCAGAAGAGCACGTGTTCAGGGAGAATAAGAGAACAGAGTAGACGGGTCTTGTTTCTTTTTCAGAACTGGCACAGATATGATGCCGAAGAAAGACTAAACACGTCTTATTAGGCAATTAAGAGAGTACAGTGCGAAGGCCGATCGAGCCTTAAATATTTCAGAATTGATGTTTCCACAAATGTTTTGTATACATGAGACACATGTTGTGTCGCAAAGATGTTTATTGAATGTCATGATATTGTTGTAGAATTATGAATGTTGTATATGTAAACACCAATTACAGAACCTACCAGTTTAAATTAAGAGACGGAAAGAAATGTGGGTTAGACATAGACAAAACAGACGATGACCTCAATTTAGCTGGCCTACATTCAGGTTAGGTCCAGAGTGACGTCACGTTAGTCAGAGGCTTCAAAGCAAACAAAGTGGCATGGCAGAGCGATGTTGTAAGATGATTGTATACATGATGGATTTTTCTTTTGAGATTCCAGTTTATAGATGTTGAATTTGTATTTCTAATTGTTGTAATAATTGATGTACAATGAGAAAAAGGAAATTAGTTAGCCCATTAAGGAAGTAGAAAGAGAGCAGTCACACTATGTTTTTATTTTGAGTTAAATTGATCTATGAATATATCAATTCAACTGAAATGTTGACGGAGATATATGTTATAGTGTGACTCAGTCATGGGCGATAATGGAAGAATAGAAGAATATGACGATAGACAGAAGAATAAAAGAATGAGGCGATGACGATGTGAAGTAGGATAGTTTTAGGCGGCGTAGAAAAGACACTCTTCAGAGGATTAGGAAGGAGACGTTAAGTCTACCCAACTCAGTCGCTGAGTCGTAATCAACTTGAAGATTACCAGTGAAATGCGTACAGGTGGTCAGCCTAAAGCCAGACAGATGTTTGCTCTGGTCGACAAAGTTGCGTAACGCAACGACACGGCCGCTGGTTCCTAGGAAACTCTTATATCGGCAGACGCCTTGAAGTCCAGTGAAGACCTGAGATGAAAGCGGACAACTAAACTGCCCCGCGTAATCAAAAGACCAGGTTATCTTTACGTTCAGCAGTGATTACTCTTTGAGTCTCTGAATTGGAAATCGCCTCGAGTTTTAGTTGTTAGGGGACGGACTTAGGAAGATGGACAGGTTCGACAGGACTCCTAAAGTAATAAGACTTTAGAGATAATTAAAAAGGCGGAGCTAGAGAGATAGTGACGGTCAGGAGACGTAGGTTAGGCCGTATCAGTGGTCGGGGGGGTGTGGTCACCTGGGACTTAAACCCCGAGACCCTGGGAACTAGAGAGATTAGGAGAGGAGAGGCGCAGAATGCTTTTGGGGCGAGGAGCAGTAGCTAGAGAGACATTTAGCTACACTCGGGCAGACTCAGCTACACTCAGCCAGACTCGAGACAATTCGGCCACACTCGGCCAGACTGAGCACATTCAGATACTAGTTCCTCAGCACTATCAGAAAGAGACAGGCAGATGTACTTAAGAATACTATACGGAGTAAACGGTCAACAAGATAGATAGATAACCACAGGTAGAACTTTATGAATACGAAACTGCCACACACAAACGTTATTTGACAATTCATCATCGCCGATAGGCTATGTCAAGTAACACCAATAAAGACCTTGTTTATACTTGTTTAAAAAGATTGATGAGTTATATATGTGTGTCTAAATGAAAGTACAAGTAGTAAGGTCAGAAAGAAGTTTGAAAGAAACCCTGCAACACACCAAGCTATCCAGTATTTTCTCTCTTTGTCGTCCGCGTCTCTCTTTCCTTTTTTTTTGCCACTTGTAACCAAGTATTCCAACTTTCCTCTTCTCATGATGTGCCCAAGAAATGTTGATTGCTTCTTTCTGATGTTTCTTAAGAGCTCCCTTTTTGTGTTGGCCTCTTTGAGAACTCTCGCACTGGTCTTTTTAGCTGTCCAGGGAACTTTCAACCTTCTTCTGAGAAATCCCATCTCTGTAGCCTGTAATCGTCTTTTCATTTGTTTGTCTATTGTCCATGATTCGCTTCCATAGGTCAGAATTGGTTCTATATAGCACCGATGAACTATCTTTCTCATTTCTATTGACATAGATTTGTTGCATAAGATATTTTTCATTTTCTGAAATGCTATTTTGGCCTGGGCTATTCTGCTTTTTATTTCCGTGGTGCATCTTCCACCTTCTCATACTAGCAATTTCATATTCATATTTTTGTCCTCTTCTTTCTTCTCTTCCTCGTCTTTCTTCGCTTCCTCTTCTTTCTTCGTTTCCTCTTCTTTCTTCGCTTCCTCTTCTTTCTTCTCTTCCTCGTCTTTCTTCGCTTCCTCTTCTTTCTTCGTTTCCTCTTCTTTCTTCGCTTCCTCTTCTTTCTTCGCTTCCTCTTCTTTCTTCTCTTCCTCTTCTTTCTTCTCTTCATCCTCTTTCTTCGCTTCCTCTTCTTTCTTCTCTTCCTCTTCTTTCTTCTCTTCCATTTCTTTCTCTCTTCCTCTTCTTTCTTCTCTTCCTCTTCTTTCTTCTCTTCATCTTCTTTCTTCGCTTCCTCTTCTTTCTTCGCTTCCTCTTCTTTCTTTCTTCCTCTTCTTTCTTCGCTTCCTCTTCTTTCTTTTCTTCCTCTTCTTTCTTCTCTTCCTCTTCTTTCTTCTCTTCCTCTTCTTTCTTCGCTTCCTCTTCTTTCTTCGCTTCCTCTTCTTTCTTTTCTTCCTCTTCTTTCTTCGCTTACTCTTCTTTCTTTTCTTCCTCTTCTTTCTTCGCTTCCTCTTCTTTCTTCTCTTCCTCTTCTTTCTTCTCTTCCTCTTCTTTCTTCTCTTCCTCTTCTTTCTTCTCTTCCTCTTCTTTCTTCGCTTCCTCTTCTTTCTTCTCTTCCTCTTCTTTCTTCGCTTCCTCTTCTTTCTTCGCTTCCTCTTCATTCTTTTCTTCCTCTTCTTTCTTCGCTTCCTCTTCTTTCTTCTCTTCATCTTCTTTCTTCTCTTCATCTTCTTTCTTCTCTTCATCTTCTTTCTTCTCTTCATCTTCTTTCTTCTCTTCCTCTTCTTTCTTCTCTTCCACCTCTTTCTTTTCTTCCTCTTCTTTCTTTTCTTCCTCTTCTTTCTTCTCTTCCTCTTCTTTCTTCTCTTCCTCTTCTTTCTTCTCTTCATATTCTTTCTTCTCTTCATCTTCTTTCTTCTCTTCCTCTTCTTTCTTCTCTTCCACTTCTTTCTTTTCTTCCTTTTCATCCTCTTTCTTCTCTTCCTCTTCTTTCTTCGCTTCCTCTTTTTTCTCCTCCTCTTTCTCCTCTTCCTTTCCTCCTCTTCTTATTTTTCAGTGTTCATCTGTTAAATTGTTGTAGATGCGCTGAATCGCTATTTTACGACAAGCCACGATATATGCGACCTATCCGACACCATCCGTACCCTCTTTTGGTTTGATATTATAATTGATCAGAGTTGTCAGGAGCCTACTCAATGCGACTTTTAACTGCTTTGGTTCTTTAACCTGCGGAGAGTTCACACGAGACCTCCTGTTTTTGCCGTTAGACTGGAGTAAAGTAAGGAACATGTACACAAATACACATGGATGGACAGATCGTGTTCGTGACGTATGCTGCAAAAAGGTTTTAACTCTTTACTTTCCGAGTAACGCTCGGAATTATTATTAGGATAATGTACCAGGGATATCAGAAATCAGATAATGTACCAGCGATATCAGAAATCAGATAATGTACCAGCGATATCAGAAATTAGATAATGTACCAGGGATAACAGAAATCAGATAATGTACCAGGAATAACAGAAATCAGATAATGTACCAGCGATATCAGAAATCAGATAATGTACCAGGGATAACAGAAATCAGATAATGTACCAGGGATATCAGAAATCAGATAATGTACCAGCGATATCAGAAATCAGATAATGTACCAGCGATATCAGAAATCAGATAATGTACCAGCGATATCAGAAATCAGATAATGTACCAGCGATATCAGAAATCAGATAATGTACCAGGGATATCAGAAATCAGATAATGTACCAGGGATATCAGAAATCAGATAATGTACCAGGGATATCAGAAATCAGATAATGTACCAGCGATATCAGAAATCAGATAATGTACCAGGGATATCAGAAATCAGATAATGTACCAGCGATATCAGAAATCAGATAATGTACCAGGGATATCAGAAATCAGATAATGTACCAGCGATATCAGAAATCAGAGTATGTACCAGTGATATCAGAAATCAGATAATGTACCAGGGATATCAGAAATCAGATAATGTACCAGCGATATCAGAAATCAGAGTATGTACCAGCGATGTCGGAATTAAGATAATATACCAGCGATGTGAGAAAGCAGAGAATGTAACAACGATATAAAGAATCATAGGATATATCTGCGATATGAGAAATCAAAGAATGTACCAGCGATACAAGAAATCAGATAACATACCAATGTTGTAAGAAATCAGACAGGTATCCAGACCTGAAGGCAGACCACCAAAAAGATGAACTGACAGAATATTGGAAACACTAGGAGTCATAACAGCAGCAGATGCCAACAGATACGCTACAGACCGAAAATTACATCTCCCCTCGACGCTAAAGGAAAATGATGAAGGAAAGAAGAAAAAGAAGTAAGAAATCAAATAACATACCAATGATATAAGGATTCGTGGAAAGTACAAATGATGTAATAAATCATAGGATGTGCCAGCGATGTAAGGAATCATAGGATGTGCCAGCGATGTAAGGAATCATAGGATGTACCAGCGATGTAAGGAATCATAGGATGTGCCAGCGATGTAAGGAATCATAGGATGTGCCAGCGATGTAAGGAATCATAGGATGTACCAGCGATGTAAGGAATCATAGGATGTGCCAGCGATGTAAGGAATCATAGGATGTGCCAGCGATGTAAGGAATCATAGGATGTGCCAGCGATGTAAGGAATCATAGGATGTGCCAGCGATGTAAGAAATCATAGAACGCAGCAACGATGTCATAAATGACTCATGCGTCAACGATGTTAGAAATGAGCCATGCGTCAACGATGTTAGAAATGAGCCATGCGTCAACGATGTCAGAAATGAGTCATGCGTCAACGATGTTAGAAATGAGTCATGTAACAACGATGTCAGAAATGAGCCATGCGTCAACGATGTTAGAAATGAGCCATGTAACAACGATGTGAGAAATTAGTCATACGTCAACGATGTTAGAAATGAGCCATGCGTCAACGATGTTAGAAATGAGCCATGCGTCAACGATGTTAGAAATGAGTCATGTAACAATGATGTCAGAAATGAGTCTTGTAACAACGATGTTAGAAATGAGTCATGTAACAACGATGTTAGAAATGAGCCATGCGTCAACGATGTTAGAAATGAGTCATGTAACAACGATGTCAGAAATGAGCCATGCGTCAACGATGTTAGAAATGAGTCATGTAACAACGATGTCAGAAATGAGTCATGCGTCAACGATGTTAGAAATGAGTCATGTAACAACGATGTGAGAAATGAGTCATGCGTCAACGATGTTAGAAATGAGCCATGCGTCAACGATGTTAGAAATGAGTCATGTAACAATGATGTCAGAAATGAGTCATGTAACAACGATGTTAGAAATGACTCATGTAACAACGATGTCAAAAATGAGTCATGTAACAACGATGTCAGAAATGAGTCATGTAGCAACGATGTCAGAAATAAGACGTGTAGCAACGATGTAGGAAAGAGTCATGTAGTAACGATGTAAGAAATGAGACATGTAGCAACGATGTCAGAAATGAGTCATGTAACAACGATGTCAGAAATGAGACGTGTAGCAACGATGTAAGAAATGAGCCATGTAGGAACGATGTCAGAAATGAGCTATGTAGCAACGATGTCAGAAATAAGTCAAGTCATGTAACAACGATGTCAGAAATGAGACGTGTAGCAACGATGTAAGAAATGAGCCATGTAGGAACGATGTCAGAAATGAGCTATGTAGCAACGATGTCAGAAATAAGTCAAGTCATGTAACAACGATGTCAGAAATGAGACATGTAACAACGATGTAAGAAAATGAGTCATGCGTCAATGATGTCAGAAATGACACATGTAACAACGATGTCAGAAATGAAACATGTAACAACGATGCAAGAAAATGAGTCATGTGTCAACGATGTCAGAAATGAGCCATGTAGCAACGATGTCAGAAATGAGTTACATAACAACGATGTCAGAAATGAGCCATGTAACAACGATGTCAGAAATGAGCCATGTAACAACGATGTAAGAAATGAGCCATGTAACAACGATGTAAGAAATGAGCCATGTAGCAACGATGTCAGAAATGAGCCATGTAGCAACGATGTCAGAAATGAGCCATGTAACAGCGATGTAATATATTAGCATGTAAAACGATGTCAGAAATGAGTCATATAGCAACGATGTCCGAAACGAGTCATGTAACAACGATGTCTGAAATAAGCACGTAACAACGATGTAAAAAGATGAGCCATGTAGCAGCGATATCAGAAATGGGCCATATAGCAACGATGTAAACAATGAGCCATATAGTAACGATGTAAACAATGGGCCATATAGCAACGATGTAAACAATGGGCCATGTAGCAACGATGTAAACAATGAGTCATATAGCAACGATGTAAACACTGAGTCATATAGCAACGATGTAAACACTGAGTCGTATAGCAACGATGTAAACAATGAGCCATATAGCAACGATGTAAACAATGAGTTGTATAGCAACGATGTAAAGAATGAGACATATAGCAACGATGTAAACAATGAGCCTTATAGCAACGATGTAAACAATGAGTCATATAGTAAAATGTAAACAATGAGTCTTATAGCAACGATGTAAACAATGAGTCTTATAGCAACGATGTAAACAATGAGCCATATAGTAACGATGTAAACAATGAGTCATATAGTAACGATGTAAACAATGAGCCATATAGTAACGATGTAAACAATGAGCCATATAGCAACGATGTAAACAATGAGTCATATAGCAACGATGTAAACAATGAGTCATATAGCAACGATGTAAACACTGAGTCATATAGCAACGATGTAAACACTGAGTCATATAGCAACGATGTAAACACTGAGTCATATAGCAACGATGTAAACAATGAGCCATATAGCAACGATGTAAACAATGAGCCATATAGCAACGATGTAAACACTGAGTCATATAGCAACGATGTAAACAATGAGCCATATAGCAACGATGTAAACAATGAGCCATATAGCATATCCATAATTCTCAACAACAATCGATGAGAAGACGACACCGGATACAAATAAAAACCATCTGTACAATGGTCCCTCAAGTGCAGACAGAATTAATACAAGAAAACAGACATTTTGATTAAAGCCACGAATGCTTTATTTCCGTGATCATTTCTTTCTCTCACTCCCTATTTTCTATATTGCTGTGTGTTGAAGTAATCCCTTCACTCCGAAGATAAATCGCGTTTGTAACAATCAAGGGACCACAGAAAGACTTGTTTAAGAACGGACTTATTTGATTGATGGCAGCGCCAGGCACTATCTGGAATAAACCTGCCCACAAACTGAGTCTGTGATAATTTTCATATCCACACTTCCAGTGCTGAGCTTTTATCCCGGCGTCTGATAAATGCTAGGGGGATAATAGTATTTGTAGCAATTTATCGGATTGTGTTGGATGGGAGTCAATGGTGTGTTTGGAGAAATAATATTCTAGGGTTGAAGTAATAGAAGGGAATATGAGAGTCTAGTCACATTAGTAACGAGTCATTTCTAGCGCAATCATTCCATAGACGAATATGTGGTTTCTGTTTTATTTCTGTCCCCGCATAGACGTATATCTGATTTCTGTTATTTATTGTGCCCCACCTACCCCCCCCCCAATAGACGTATATCTGATTTCTGTTATTTATTGTGCCCCACCTCCCCCCCCCATTTGACGTATAACTGATTTCTGTTATTTATTGTGCCCCACCTCCCCCCCCCAATTGACGTATAACTGATTTCTGTTATTTATTGTGCCGCACCTTCCCCCCCCCCCAATAGACGTATAACTGATATCTGTTATTTATTGTGCCCCACCTCCCTCCCCCCCCAATAGACGTATATCTGATTTCTGTTATTTATTGTGCCCCACCTCCCCCCACCCCAATAGACGTATATCTGATTTCTGTTATTTATTGTGCCCCACCTCCCCCCCCCAATAGACGTATATCTGATTTCTGTTATTTACTGCCCCCCCCCCATGTGTGGATGGGTGTATGAACACATCGTAAATGGGTGAATGTATGAACATTCGTATCAAATACATTTATAAACACTCGTAAATGATAGAGTTATAAACACTCGTAAATGATAGAGTTATAAACACTCGTAAATGATAGAGTTATAAACACTCGTAAATGATAGAGTTATATACACCCGTAAATGATAGATTTATAAACACTCGTACATGATAGATTTATAAACACTTGTAAATGATAGTTATAAACACTCGTAAATGATAAAGTTATAAACACTCGTAAATGATATATGTATAAACACTCGTACATGATAGTTATAAGCACTCGTAAATGATAGAATTATAAACACTCGTAAATGATATAATTATAAATACTCGTAAATGATAGAGTTATAAACACTCGTAAATGATAGAGTTATAAACACTCGTGATGCGGACGATATGTATCAACAGAAAGTGTTTATTCATTACCATCTCTTTTGATGGGACGACGTCTCTCCTGGAGGAAGTATTTGATCAGGAGGAGGTATTTACGTCCCTTGAATGGAAGCATTTGATCAGGAGGAGGTATTTACGTCCCTTGAATGGAAGCATTGGACAGGAGGAGGTATTTACGTCCCTTGAATGGAAGTATTTGATCAGGAGGAGGTATTTACGTCCCTTGAATGGAAGTATTTGATCAGGAGGAGGTATTTACGTCCTTTGAATGGAAGTATTTGATCAGGGGGAGGTATTTACGTCCCTTGAATGGAAGTATTTGATCAGGAGGAGGTATTTACGTCCCTTGAATGGAAGTATTTGATCAGGAGGAGGTATTTACGTCCCTTGAATGAAAGTATTTGATCAGGAGGAGGTATTTACGTCCCTTGAATGGAAGTATTTGATCAGGAGGAGGTATTTACGTCCCTTGAATGGAAGTATTTGATCAGGAGGAGGTATTTACGTCCCTTGAATGGAAGTATTTGATCAGGAGGATGTATTTACGTCCCTTGAATGGAAGTATTTGATCAGGATGATGTATTTACGTCCCTTGAATGGAAGTATTTGATCAGGAGGAGGTATTTACGTCCCTTGAATGGAAGTATTTGATCAGGAGGAGGTATTAACGTCCCTTGAATGGAAGCATTTGATCAGGATGGGGTATTTACGTCCCTTGAATGGAAGCATTTGATCAGGAGGAGGTATTTACGTCCCTTGAATGGAAGCATTTGATCAGAACGAGGTATTTACGTCCCTTGAATGGAAGCATTTGATCAGGATGATGTATTTACGTCCCTTGAATGGAAGTATTTGATCAGGAAGAGGTATTTACGTCCTTGAATGGAAGTATTTGATCAGGAGGAGGTATTAACGTCCCTTGAATGGAAGCATTTGATCAGGATGTATTATTACGTCCCTTGAATGGAAGCATTGATCAGGAGGAGGTATTTACGTCCTTGAATGGAAGCATTTGATCAGAACGAGGTATTTACGTCCCTTGAATGGAAGCATTTGATCAGGTATTTACGTCCCTTGAATGGAAGCATTTGATCAGGAAGAGGTATTATTCCTTTAATGGAAGTATTTGTAATATTACTTCACTTGGATGGAGATTTCTTGACGTTGCTTTCGCTCACTGACACTAACACGGACAGCTGGTTAATCACTAAGAAGTATTATTCACTTTCAGGGACAGCTGGTTAATCACTAAGAAGTATTATTCACTTTCAGGGACAGCTGGTTAATCACTAAGAAGTATTATTCACTTTCAGGGACAGCTGGTTAATCACTAAGAAGTATTATTCACTTTCAGGGACAGCTGGTTAATCACTAAGAAGTATTATTCACTTTCAGGGACAGCTGGTTAATCGCTAAGAAGTATTATTCACTTTCAGGGACAGCTGGTTAATCACTAAGAAGTATTATTCACTTTCAGGGACAGCTGGTTAATCACTAAGAAGTATTATTCACTTTCAGGGACAGCTGGTTAATCGCTAAGAAGTATTATTCACTTTCAGGGACAGCTGGTTAATCACTAAGAAGTATTATTCACTTTCAGGGACAGCTGGTGGATCACTCGTGAATCAGCTGTTATACTCAGCTGCTCGCTGCCCTGGTCTCTGGCCGTGCAATATGACAGGCGACACACTTGCGCCTTGGCCCTGACCTTACTGACCTCCTGGATCTTGGTCAAGCACGAGATTCTCTCGCTTTGGAAACCCCAACACGTTATATCGTGTCCCGTGTTAGAGTAAAGTGTTTTGTACTTCGACTTGTGTTGTGCCCGCGGCTTTTTGTTTCTTTCCTTTAACGTTCCCAAGTCTTTCTTCGTCAGGCGTGATAACTGTTGGACACACCAAATTAGAACACGTTTATGCATCAGTCTTTATTTCACAGCCCAATCCATGGGCGACGTGTTTAACATGTTTACATGACATTAATAAGGTCATTCACACGCTGTCCAGTAGCAATATTACTCGTCACTGTGCGCTAGGCTTCTACACACTTCTCTAATTATCTACACACTTAAGCGGAGACCGTCCCCCATTGAACGGCCTCCTCAGGTCTAAGTCTAATATACGTATTCTACCAGTTTAGTGTACTTATATCGAGACTGTTCCCCCACTGAACAGCCTCCGCCGATCTAATGATAACCTACTTATTATATTCGTCTCATGGACTTTAATTCTCTGGAAGCTCCTAACCTAATCCTCGAGGTTTCATCTATCACTGTTCAGAACTCTCTACAACTAAGCGTGTGTCATCTCTGACGTTCTCCTAGAAAATTCTCTCGTTTCCTTGTGTCTCCTCTTTAAATATTTGTCAGCTCCTCCAATCAAATCAATCCACGTGTTTAATTTCTCGACTAATACACCCCCTCAAATCTCGAGATAGTCTGTTTCATATTTTTCTCTTCTCTTTCTCGTGGACTCTATTATCGTTTCTGGTTGATTGTCAACTGTTTCGGAACTCACGCTTTTACACCCCCGCACCTCGAGATGTGTTTCTATTTTTTAATTTTACATGGGTTATCACTTCCGGTTGGTTTGTCATTCACCTCGGACAATCCCGCTTTATCTCTTCCTCTCCTTTCTCGTGGTATCTCAAACCCCCACGTCTACAGGTGTTGTCTAGAGACTAATCATAAACCTATGCACAGCAAGGTTTTGTGTTTCCACTTCAAAACATGATGGCCCACGCCATCCAGTATGGAACGTGATGATAATGAATTAAATAATTGTTTATTACCAAGCAGAGCCCATGAAATAGCCTGATCCCAACCTTTAAACACCCTAATTCCGCCTCTGCCAATGACGTACTTGGTCCCACTCAGAAACATTCGCTAGAACAATGGCCCATAACTACTTCCGTTAACCTTTCTGGGTTGTCTCCCCTAATTATATTCTGTTGTGCTCACTTGTATTCTCTCTTATTTTTTCTTTACCTCTTCTCCATCCTTTCTTGGATTCGGACCGACACAGCAGTCAGTGGCGTGTACATTGTGTGACGTTATGTAGGACATTCCTTTATTATTTCACCCTGCACATAATTTATTAGACCTCCGGACTATGTGTTTCTAAGGGATAGGGGCTTGTCAGCGATAAGGGCTTCTTAATGCTAGGACCTTCTTGGGCCATGGGTTGTCGTGGATAAGGGCTTTTAAAGGCTGGAGGCTACTCAAGGCTAGGGCCTACTTGGGGCTATGTGCTTTCTCGGATCTAGAGGCTGCTTGAGGTTAGGAGCTACTCGAGACTAGGGGCTTCTCAAATGATAAGGGCTTTTCGGGACTAGATGCTTCTCAAGGCTAGAAGGTACACGAGACTGGGGGCTTCTCGAGGCTGAAGGCTTCTCGAGGCTGAAGGCTTCTCAAGGCTAGGGGCTTCTCATGACTAAGGGCTTCTCAAAGCTAGAAGATACACGATGCTAGGGGCTTCTCAATGAAAAGGACGTTTCGGGACTAGAGGCTTCTCAAGGCTAGAAGGTACACGGGGATGGGGGCTTCTAGGGGCTAGGAGCTTCTGAAGACTAAGGGCTTCTCAAGGCTAGGAGCTACACAAGGCTAGGGGTTTCGTTGGGCTCAGGGCTACACCGGGTAGGAGCTTCTAGGGGCTACGGGCTTCTAGGGGCTAAGGGCTTCTTAAGAATAGGGGCTATTTAGGGTTCTGAGGGTTATGTTATTTTCACGAATATGGGATTTTCAGGGATAGGGTTTCTTAAAACAAGGTGATTCTCAGAACTAGGGCTTCTCGTGGCTTTGAGTTCTCAGAGGTGTGGATTACTTGTGGCTTTTCTGCACAAATCTAGGCCCCAGTGTGTCCATGGGAGCGGCTGTACGTAAAATGTAATTTTCTCAGCAATGTTTTAATGTCAGTTTAATTATATCTTAAACCAGAAGTCAATGTATGAGGTTTAAGCGGTTTGTGCTGTACAAGAGACAGACCCAGTCAACAACAAATTATCAATAATTTGGCTGAATCAATATTAATAAGAAGATGCTATTTATGTTCAAAATAAGGACACATCGAGTAACAGACTGGGAATAGAAATTAGAAATGGACTGAACACACACTAAGAAAACTTGATGTCAACATAGCAAGACAGGCACTGTCATTGAATCCCCGAGGGAAAAGAGAGTGCGGGGGCTTAGGAATAAATGGAGAAGAGAAGTCATGGATTTCCTTTGAATAATGGTCTAGACTGAAGAGAAAATGTCAATGAATAAGGGGGGGGGGACCTTATTTGTGGACAATGCTCTAAGAAGGGGTTAAATGAACTTTATATATTCGTAAATGGATGGATGGATGTGCGAGCATTCGTGGATGGGTGTATGAGCACTCGTAAATGGGTGGATGGGTTTAAGAAAACTCGTAAATGAATGGAGTAGTACGAATACTCGTAAAAGGGTGTATGAATGCACGAATATTTGTAAATAGATGTATGCGCATTCGTAAATGGATGGAAGGCTGTACGAATACTCGTAAAAGAATGGAGGTGTAGGAAAACTCTTAATGAGTTGACAAATGTGCGAAAACTCGTAAATGAGTGGATGAATGTGCGAAAACTCGTAAATGAGTGGATGAATGTGCGAAAACTCGTAAATGAGTTGATGAATGTGCGAAAACTCGTAAATGAGTGGATGGACGTATGATCGTGCGTGGCCATTATTCTAAAAATGGATCCAAATGGCTTTGATTGCTTGATTGGTTGATTTATTGATTGATTTATTGATTGTTTGATTTATTGATTGTTTGATTGATTGATTTATTGTTTGATTGGTTGATTTATTGGTTGATTGATTGATTTATTGTTTGATTGATTGATTTATTGGTTGTTTGATTGGATGATTGGTTGATTTTTTTATTGATTGATTTATTGATTGTTTGATTGATTTATTTATTGATTTATTTATTGGTTGATTGATTGATTGTTTGATTGGTTGATTGATTGGTTGATTGATTGATTGATTGATTGATTCGTTGGTTGATTTATTTATTGGTTGATTGATTGATTGATTGATTGATTGATTGATTGATTGATTGATTGATTGATTGATTGATTGGTTGATTGATTTATATTTATTGGTTGATTGATTCATATTAAAGCTGGGACGGTTTCTTAGAGAGGTTCTCCGCGGTAATTTCCGAGTTTTTAATTTCTTTCTTTTTTTTTGGCTGTAGGGAGAACTGTAGATTTTCTGAGATATATATATATGGATATAATGAAGAGAATGAAATAGAATGCTGTGAGAAACATGAAGCGAGGGAGTCACAAAAAGAGAGGCAGATAAAAAAAAAACCGAATTATCGAATAGATGATTTATGTCCGTGTTTTACCTTGGGTAAGTTGTTTACTTAATACTTCCTGTTCACGCGTGGCTGAGCCGTGACCTCACGACGAGTGGCGCCATGTGTTTTCTACACTCGCTTCGGCCTCGTCCTTCCGACGTGTTAGCACTTTCTGGGTGAGCTGATAATCTTACCTGTCTCTCCATTTTTGTGCGTTCATTTACGACCTGATTACCTGTCTTACTTTTTCTCTCTCTCTCTCTCTCTCTCTCTCTATCTATCTATTTTTTTTTTTAATTAGTGCACGATGTATTTAAATTAGTTAAACACACAACAGAACTAACTTCAAATCTTGGGAAGAAAATACTCAAAGATAAATGTTTAAAAAAAATAATAAATATTAAAAATGGGTCAAGGTAAGGTAAAAGCATTCAGGGTAAATCAGCGTCGGTGACAACTTAAAAGGCGCTCTGTCGCCCACCCAGTAGTGGAGTA
>JAVIAB010000126.1:67886482-67908982 GCA_032433765.1 Megaustenia siamemsis | reverse complement strand
GGAGGAGGAAGAAGAAGAAGCAGAAGAAGCAGAAGAAGAAGCAAAAGAAGCAGAAGAAGCAGAAGAAGAAGAGGAAGAAGAAGAAGAAGAAGAAGAAGATAAAATATGAGAATGTCCAATAATGTGAGAATTTGCGGTAACATTAATCAGTTGAGAGAAGAAGAAAGCAGTAGATGAAAGAATGTCATGACTATAGCTTTACGAACCTATAGGCAAGAAACTTCCACTCGGAGACGAGGCGTCAACAGGGGAAAACACAACACACACACGCGCGCGCGCACACGTATACACATTTTTCTTCAATGTAAGACTTTTAATAGGTTTTTTTTTTTTTTGCAAAATCGATACTTTTATTTTTAAATATTCGTTTTCCAGTTCGTTGTTGATCTGTATCGATAATGTGTGTTGTATTGATCTGACATCAAAGGAAGCGGCTTTAATGACGCTGTTAAGAGCTAAGCACTTATATCGATGATACTAGTCAATAGTTTCCTGATGAAATAGTTCACAGCTGGCGCCTTCAACATTTCCTGATGATGTGTACACAGACTGGATTCTCAAAATGTCTTGGTGTGTACACACCTGGTACTCTCAAAATTTCGAGATGTGTACACATATGGCATTTATCCATGGTTTCATGATCATATTTATCTAGTGATAAAATAAGAAATGTTGCAGCTATCCTGTCTGCCTGATCTGTCTGTGTGGTCAGTCTGTGTGGTTTGTCTGTGTGGTCAATGTGTCATGTCTGTGTTGTCAGTTTGTGTGGTTAGTCTGTGTGGTCAATGTGTCATGTATGTGTGTTCCGTCTGTGTTGTCAGTTTGTATGGTTAGTCTGTGTGGTCAATGTGTCATGTCTGTGTGTTCCGTCTGTGTTGTCAGTTTGTGTGGTTAGTCTGTGTGGTCAGTGTGATATGTATGTGTGGTCAATGTGTCATGTCTGTGTCTTCCGTCTGTGTTGTCAGTCTGCGTGGTTTGTCTGTTTGGTCAATGTGTCATGTCTGTGTGTTTCGTCTGTGTTGTCAGTCTGTGAGGTTAGTCTGTGTGGTCAGTGTGGCATGTATGTGTGGTCAATGTGTCATGTCTGTGTGTTCCGTCTGTGTTGTCAGTTTGTGTGGTTAGTCTGTGTGGTCAGTGTGGCATGTATGTGTGGTCAATGTGTCATGTCTGTGTGTTACGTCTTCATGTCTGTGTGGTCAATGTGTCATGTCTGTGTGTTCCGTCTGTCTTGTCAGTCTGTGTGGCATGTATGTGTGGTCAATGTGTCATGTCTGTGTGTTCCGTCTGTGTTGTCAGTCTGTGTGGCATGTATGTGTGGTCAGTCTGTGTGGCATGTCTGTGTGGTCAAAGTGTCATGTCTGTGTGGTCAATGTGTCATGTCTGTGTGTTCCGTCTGTGTTGTCAGTTTGTGTGGTTAGTCTGTGTGGTCAGTGTAGCATGTCTGTGGGGTCAGTGTATGTGGTCAGTTGGATATGTATGTTTGGTCAGTCTGTGCGGTCAGTGTGACATGTCTGTGAGGTCGGTATCTGTGGTCAGTCTGTGTGGCATGTCTGTGTGGTCAGTGTGGCATGTATGTGTGGTCAGTGTGGCATGTCTGTGTGGTCAGTCTATGTGGTCAATCAGTGTTGCATGTCAGTGTGGCATGTCTGTATGGTCAGTGGGGCATGTCAGTGTGGCATGTCTGTGTGGTCAGTGTGACATGTCTGTGGTCAGTGTGATATGTATAATTCGTCAGTCTGTGTGGTTAATCTATGTGGTCAGAGTGGCATGTATGTGAGGTCGGTATGTGTGGTCAGTCTGTGTGGCATGTCTGTGAGGTCGGTATGTGTGGTCAGTCTGTGTGGCATGTCTGTGTGGTCAGTGTGACATGTCTGTGTGGTCAGTGTGGCATGTCTGTCGCTTATACATGGAAACGAGTTACATTTCATAGGGGGAAATCCCCTTATCCATTTCACCACCGGTAGCATATCTCCACGTATGTTTGATCTAATTATCATCATCAAGTACGCGTTAACACGTCATCTCCCTATAAGTTCACGTGATCGACCCAGTCTGTTCCTTACCAAGCTTTTCAAATTCTTGAAGTAATCACCATTATCTCTTTCCTGTTCCTCTTTCAAGAAATTTAAGAGCAAGTGTGGCGATGTTCTCACTTTCTGAAGCACCGCAGCCTGAAATAAAGAAGCCAATCTGTGATAAAATTGCAGGACAACCGGCGTGACGTCAGCATTTAACCCGGCAGGCTTACTATCTTCTGGTGTTGATAGTCCGCTTTCATGCCGCACTTATTGCTAGCAACATCAGCTGGTACATCCACAATTTCGTTGCCACTATTCCAAACGTGTTTTGGCTAATACATATAAGCTAACAGTCTCCATTGTGAGTCATCCATGAATCGCACCCACTCCCACTACCAACGTTCTTTGGCTAGTACATATAAACTAACAAGCCCCATTGTGAGTCATCCACGAGTCGCACCCACTCCGACTACCAACGTTCTTTGGCTAGTACATATAAACTAACAAGCTCCATTGTGAGTCATCCACGAGTCGCACCCACTCCCACTACCAATCTTCCGTAGCATACTTTGCGCATCCGTCAAATTATTTCCTGTCCTGTATAACCAAATATGATATTGACCCGCTTCAGTCTCTATCTCCATCCTCATGCAAAACACCGCAACTCTACAATCCCCTCGTTTCATGGCAAGTCTCTGACATGTTTATATATCTGAAATCCCAAACCGCAGCGCTCTCCTCTGCTTCTCATTAACTTTCTACCAAAAAAAAAATAAATAAATAAAATCCAAAACTGCGATGGCATAACGCGCTATAGACAAGACTAACAACATGTCAATTACGTTGCTCCTGAATTTATGTTATAATCGAATGCATTCTTCTGTGAATGATGTCTTCTTATATTACCTTGTAGTTGCCAATAGGATAATGTTAGACCCTTTTTTGCGATAATTTTATTTGAAAACGACGCGGTTGAGGGGGCGGGTAAGGTAGGTTAATTGGTTTATAAAAATACCTGGCAGTAACATTTTGATAAGTGAACTAGAACTGACTGATGCAAGGAATGGGCTGCAACTGTCAGACAACACTGAAGCGAAGATGGCGTGTGTTGTGTGTCTGACGCTTTTATTTGTGACCGGGGTCAATGGTCCTCAAACTTGTCATGGGTCCAGACTTCTGCTGTTGATGATCAGTGGGTTCTGCATCGTTCCGTAGAACCTGACATTAATAAAAATAAGGATGATGGTGATGATCTAACGCCACGAGGTCGAGAAGAGCTGTTGGCTTGTAGATCCTGAAGATTCATGTGGCGGTTGCAAAGCTTTCATTGTTTTCCGGGTTCTTCTGGATAATTTGGAGCTTGTCCATCTTAGAGGTCCTGCAATTAGGGCCTTATATATCCCAAATGCGAGAACCATGGTAACTGTTGCATCGTTAGTCGATGTACTTTAACTCAGACTGGTACCAGGAACCATAATCGGAATATGAAGTAGTATCTTGATCAACTATGGGTTGCTTCTTATGCTGTGTTGACCACAGGTCGTCTAGCTCGAGTTCCCTTCATGAAAAGTTGATCATAAAAGAACTGGAGAACAAGGTAAAAGGAAATACGGCGTCCTGGAAATTTTAGAATTTAACGGCCACACGAAAAAGCAACCATGTACTGCTCAATAGGTGCAACAATGACACAGAGAGAGAGAGAGAGAGAGAGAGAGAGAGAGAGAGAGAGAGAGAGAGAGAGTGACGAAACGATCCAGGTAAAATCATAAGAACTGCCATTCAGGGAACTACAGATGGAATGCATAACTGAAGCAAAGCAAAGACAACATGGCATAGAAGATATCAAGTGTGGGCCAGACGTTGAACAACCTGACTAAAAGATAGTCACGGACTTCGCCTAGTGAACGAACTTTGTGACTGTCCAAATTAACCATCCCAAGGCGTTCATGGAACCAACTATTTCACTGGTCTAGAAAAGGGGAGAAGAAAACATCAATTCTTCATAGTCAGTGCTCTGATTCGTAGAAGAGAAGATCAATTCTTTACAGCCAGTGCTCTGATTCGTAGAAGAGAAGATCAATTCTTTACAGCCAGTGCTCTGATTCGACCATCTGATGACATGTAAAGAGAGCAGTGATTCGTGCAAGACAATCGGCGACTTCCTATTTATAAAATACAGCACACGTGACGTCAATGAAAGGAAACACTTTATATCCAGCTTTATAGAAGAGAAATCTGATCATCAGAAGTGGTTTCCTTATCCCAACTACAAGCAAGCGTTTCAACCAGTTCGCTTTTTGGGACCTAAGAGGGCTGACCCACTTGGGTCGTGTTCTTCCTCTTGTTCAGCGATCAGCTTTTGCTGTGCATTTAGACCAGCTTGGGTCACGATCAAGAACGTGTGTTTAGGGTCATCACCTGTTCTCCATAGCCTATCATGTAGGTTTATTTACTTACATATCTGTGTGTGTTGTTTGTTTGTTCCTGCTGAAGGCCTATTGAGCCGAAACGTCGTTCAAGTCTGTTATTTGATTATTTGGTTATGGAAGGCCTCGGTATCACTGCAAACGAATTAAAATCCATAATTGCTCAACAGAACTATAACTACCTTGTACATACTATAACCAGTGATGGAAAATGTACAACTGAAATAAACAAAAGAATAGGAATGGCAAAAAGTAATTTTAATGTCATGAAGGACATACTAACATCAAAACAAATAACACCAGAGCTAAAACTAAGAATAGCAAAATGTTACATCTTCTCAATATTCCTATATGGTGCTGAAACATGGACATTAGACAAGAAAACAGAACAGAGAATTGAAGCCTTTGAAATGTGGATATATAGAAGAATAGGTACAATTGGATGGAAGGAAAAGAAAACAAACGACAAAGTCTTAAAACAACTAAAAATGAAAAGAGAACTTCTGAACACAATTAGAACAAGACAAATGCGATTCTTAGGCCATGTTAAAAGACACAACAGGCTACTGAAAGTGATCCTGGAGGGGAAAATACAAGGTAAAAGAGGCAGAGGCAGACCAAGATTAACATGGACGAGTAACATCAAAAGATGGACAAATCAACCGATGACAACCTGCACCATCAAAGCAAGAGATAGAGCAAAATGGCGCTCCATGGTAGCCAACCTTCGTTGCGGAGACGGCACTCAATGATGATGATGAATTGAGGAACCGCCCGTGCCAGTGGAATCATCCGAATTACTAACTCATCTCCCAAACAAAGAAAGGTAAATGTAGTCCCCATCATATCTGTGTTGTCTACTAACCACGTAAAGCGTTTACCATACCTTTTTCTATTTTTTTCAATTTTCCCTCACATTCAGCTTTACTGCAGCTTCGCATTTTTATGCATTCATTTTCACTTCTTTGCCTTAACCCCTGTCATGTAGGGTTCTTTCTGTTGACCTTATTTGTGTTCAGGGAGTGTTGGGGATGCAGCAGTCCTGTGGAATATGATCTGAAGATTGTCAGGCTGCTCCGCAGTCACATGTCTGAAAGTCACTGAGTCATATCTTGTGTAGATGTGTTCTGAGATCACAATGACCAGTTCTGAGTCTGAATATCTTGGTCTGCTTATGCCAGCTGAGTTTGTTTAAGCTGTCGTGTTCTGGCTCATATTTTCCATATAACTAGACCATTTGTTTTCCTAGTTTTTTTAGGCTGTCGTGTTCTGGCTCATATTTTCCATATAACTAGACCATTTGTTTTCCTAGTTTGTTTAAGCTGTCGTGTTCTGGCTCATATTTTCCATATAACTAGACCATTTGTTTTCCTAGTTTGTTTGAGCTGTCGTGTTCTGGCTCATATTTTCCATATAACTAGACCATTTGTTTTCCTAGTTTTTTTAGGCTGTCGTGTTCTGGCTCATATTTTCCATATAACTAGACCATTTGTTTTCCTAGTTTGTTTAGACTGTCGTGTTCTGGCTCATATTTTCCATATAACTAGACCATTTGTTTTCCTAGTTTGTTTAAGCTGTCGTGTTCTGGCTCATATTTTCCATATAACTAGACCATTTGTTTTCCTAGTTTGTTTAGACTGTCGTGTTCTGGCTCATATTTTCCATATAACTAGACCATTTGTTTTCCTAGTTTGTTTAGACTGTCGTGTTCTGGCTCATATTTTCCATATAACTAGACCATTTGTTTTCCTAGTTTGTTTAGGCTGTCGTGTTCTGGCTCATATTTTCCATATAACTCCTTTCATTTGGTTTTCCTAGCTTGTGTCAGCATTTTTTACATATTTTTTCTTTGATAAAGTTCAGTTATGAATGTTATCATTATTATCATTACTATACTAAGACTACTATTAAATTATTATTATTATTATTTCTATTATTATTACTTTTTTATTACTATTACTATACTAAGACTACTATTAAATTATTTTTATTATTATTAATAGGCATCAATCTTCTCCTGCCTTCACAGCCTGAAAGTTCAAGAAGTATTCTGTGTTGCTAGAATATACTTTTGGTATAAAATGGTTACTGGCTCAACTTGAACGAAATTCCCTGTTGAATATATGTTATGTAGCCATCTACACCAGGTATCAACAGGTCGGGCAGTTTAAGAACCGCTGTTCTCCGATTCTTTTTTCCGGTTTGGATTTTTAACTTCCCCCTTCTTTTACAGTTAAGCTTTTAGTTATGAAATGTTGTAGCAGCTACTTCCGCTTTCGGAAAGCATGTCTGACCTTAGAGAAAGGTTAGAATCTGACCTTGAAAGAAGTATTTCTCTTATACACGACATTGAGAGAAATAGATCTATTTTTACTAAAAGTAGAACTTCAAGTTTATAGGAAGTAATTCAAACGTCCTCGAGGTTTAGAGAACTAGTTTTGTGTGTAGTAGTTCCAGTGGCAAAATAAAAGGAAAGAGAGATCGCGGACGACAAAGAGAGAAATTACTAGATAGCTTGGTGTCATGGCATGGAAAACTGCCAACAACAGAACTGATACGATGTACTGTAGATAGAAGATTGTGGAAGGACATGATCGCCTACGCCAACCGGTATGGCACATGATGATGATGATGGGTTCGAGTGTAGTTTCTCTTATGATATGTAGTTCACGTGTAGTAGGCCTTGTGGGAAGTAATTCGAGTGTAATTCACTTTCAGTGAAGTTGTTCACATGTGGTTTGTCTTGTAGGAAGTAATTCACTTTCACAGAAGCAGTTCACATGTGGTTTGTCTTGTAGGAAGTATTCACTTTCAGAGAAGCAGTTCAAATGTGGTTTGTCTTGTAGGAAGTAATTCGAGTGTAATTCACTTTCAGAGAAGCAGTTCAAATGTGGTTTGTCTTGTAGGAAGTAATTCGAGTGTAATTCACTTTCAGAGAAGCAGTTCAAATGTGGTTTGTCTTGTAGGAAGTAATTCGAGTGTAATTCACTTTCATAGAAACAGTTCACATGTAGTTGCCATAAGGCTGCTGGAGCCCCCACGGTGACGGCAGATAAGAATAGAGCCACTGTTCCCTGCCATACATTTCGTAAGGAGAATTAGAATTGTCGCCTATGCAATCGAGTAGGACGTGCACAGAGCGACCATGTTAACGGTATTTATCGATGTTTTTTGGAACTATCTGTAAGTGGTGGAGCAGATATAGGTCACATGTAGTTCTTGTGTACTTAGGTGTGTACACACCCAACTTAGGAGTAGGCTTGCGCGCAACCCTACGCACGTGACGTGATCAGCTTTGTGAGTACGAGCGGTTGTTGGAAGGTTTACGTCACCATATGTAGCTCACAACGTTGAACATTCAGCGGTGACGTCATGCAAACGAGGTTACGTGCTGCCTTTCTTTAAGTTGGCTGCGGAAAAATCAGTTCCCGTGTAGTTGAGGTTAAGATAAGTAGTTCCCGTGTAGTTGAGGTTAAGATAAGTAGTTCCCGTGTAGTTGAGGTTAAGATAAGTAGTTCCCGTGTAGTTGAGGTTAAGATAAGTAGTTCCCGTGTAGTTGAGATTAAGATAAGTAGTTCCGTGTAGTTGAGATTAAGATAAGTAGTTCCCGTGTAGTTGAGATTAAGATAAGTAGTTCCCGTGTAGTTGAGATTAAGATAAGTAGTTCCCGTGTAGTTGAGATTAAGATAAGTAGTTCCCGTGTAGTTGAGATTAAGATAAGTAGTTCCCGTGTAGTTGAGATTAAGATAAGTAGTTCCCGTGTAATTGACCTTAAGATATGTAGTTCGAGTGTAGCTGACCTTAAGATAAGTAGATCACATGTAAATAACCTTAAGGTAAATAGTTCACATGTAGTTGACTTTAAGATAAGTAGTCGCATGTGATTGACATAAGATAAGTAGTTCACGTGTAGTTGACATTAAGATAAGTAGTTCGTGTGTAGTTGACATTAAGATAAGTAGTTCGTGTGTAGTTGACATTAAGATAAGTAGTTCGTGTTTAGTTGACATTAAGATAAGTAGTTCGTGCGTAGTTGACATTAGATAAGTAGTTCGTGTGTAGTTGACATTAAGATAAGTAGTTCGTGTGTAGTTGACATTAGATAAGTAGTTCACGTGTAGTTAACATTAAGGTAAGTAGTTCGTGTGTAGTTGACATTAAGATAAGTAGTTCGTGTGTAGTTGACATTAAGATAAGTAGTTCGTATGTAGTTGACATTAAGATAAGTAGTTCGTGCGTAGTTGACATTAAGATAAGTAGTTCGTGTGTAGTTGACATTAAGATAAGTAGTTCGTGTGTAGTTGACATTAAGATAAGTAGTTCACGTGTAGTTACATTAAGATAAGTAGTTCGTGTGTAGTTGACATTAAGATAAGTAGTTCGTGTGTAGTTGACATTAAGATAAGTAGTTCGTGTGTAGTTGACATTAAGATAAGTAGTTCACGTGTAGTTGACATTAAGATAAGTAGTTCGTGTGTAGTTGACATTAAGATAAGTAGTTCGTGCGTAATTGACATTAAGATAAGTAGTTCGTGTGTAGTTGACATTAAGATATGTAGTTCGTGTGTAGTTGACATTACGATAAGTAGTTCGTGTGTAGTGGACATTAAGATAAGTAGTTCGTGTGTAGTTGACATTAAGATAAGTAGTTCGTATGTAGTTGACATTAAGATAAGTAGTTCGTGTGTAGTTGACATTAAGATAAGTAGTTCGTGTGTAGTTGACATTAAGATAAGTAGTTCGTGTGTAGTTGACATTAAGATAAGTAGTTCGTGTGTAGTTGACATTAAGATAAGTAGTTCGTGTGTAGTTGACATTAAGAAAAGTAGTTCGTGTGTAGTTGACATTAAGAAAAGTAGTTCGTGTGTAGCTGACATTAAGATAAGTAGTGCACGTGTAGTTGACATTAAGATAAGTAGTTCGTGTGTATCTGACATTAAGATAAGTAGTTCGTGTGTAGTTGACATTAAGATAAGTAGTTCGTGTGTAGTTGACATTAAGATAAGTAGTTCGTGTGTAGTTGACATTAAGATAAGTAGTTCGTGTGTAGCTGACATTAAGATAAGTAGTTCGTGTGTAGTTGACATTAAGATAAGTAGTGCACGTGTAGTTGACATTAAGATAAGTAGTTCGTGTGTATCTGACATTAAGATAAGTAGTTCGTGTGTATCTGACATTAAGATAAGTAGTTCGTGTGTAGTTGACATTAAGATATGTAGTTCATGTGTAGTTCATCTTGAAATAAGTAGTCCATGTGTAATTTGCCTGAAGATTGGTATTTCACGTGTAGTTTACATTAAGATATGTAGTTCATGTGTAGTTTATCTTGAAATAAGTAGTTCACGTGTAGTTTATTTTGAAATAAGTATTTCACGTGTAGTTTATCTTGAAATAAGTAGTTCGCCTGTATCTTAAGAAACTTAGTTCGAGAGTTCGGGTCTGCCTTATTTTTGTTTAACCTTTAAAAACGTTTGACTCTACCGGGGTTCGAACCGGCGTGCTCCTGTTTTGGAACTCGGCGAGTCATCAATTCGGCCACTCGCTCTCCTAACTGACCACGGAATCTAAAGTAACAGTTCTGTACTTCAACTTTAGAGTCAGAACAAATATTCAATATAATACCTTATTACATAATTGTTCAGAAATGTTTAGAATTACAATTTCTTCTATTAAATAAATGCCATTAAATAAGGCTGATTGTTTTTGAGTCTTTTGTGCGAATTGCGTTCTTTTTTTATTTGTCATTTTTGTTTTTACTATTCCGGACAAAACCCTCTTAGCAAGCACGTGGCTTTTACCTGACTCAAACTGGCTTTTATATCAACTTTCCATTTTATTTTCTACTTTATAATTTCTTCTTACTTTTTTTTTTTAACTTTCTATTTCTTTTCCGCGGAGCTCTGGGCCTCGGTAATGTTAATTCTGTTGAAGACAAATAATTGGGGAAACTGAAATAATAAATGTGTTACTTTTAAAACCATTATTTTTTTTTAAATTTCAAACAAGGTTGAATTCGTAGTTTGCACCGTTCACACAGACTAAGTTATAAAACATTACCATCATGTTTGTTAAATTATATAGTTCTGTCGTAGACCGCTAAAGAGGTTTCTAAACGTCGACTGTGCAATCGAGTAGGACGTGCACGGATCTACCTTTTCAACGGAATTAACCGATTATTTTGGGATATTATGTAACAATGGACGAAGCGGATATGGGAAATTTCTGACTGCAAGTGACGTTGGCCCCATGGATAGAATAGTTCTGCATAAAATTCAACATTACAAAACATGCTCATTTCACCTAAACAAGATCAATGATAAAACATCAGTATGATGGCAAAGTTCATTCAAAATATTAAATCAGTTATTGGGTTATTTGTGGGTCATCATCATTGAGTTTTTAGCGGGTCATCATCATTGAGTTATTAGCGGGTCATCATCATTGCATTCCGAACATGTCCATAGGTGATCAGATCCCCTCATCAGGAAGTCCCTCAGTGTCCAGCGACTGACGACTCCAGTTCTATGTTGGTTGATAAGTCTTCTTACACGGCCACTAAGTTTCTCATTTCTGGCTGCCCATCTTAACAACGAATAAGGGTAGAAAGTATTTCAATGTAGGGTTTCTTAAAGAACAAGGAATTACAGATAAATTCGCAGTCAGAATATCAAACAAATACTAAGTCCTCCAACAACTAGAAAATACAATAAATATAGAAGATCATTGGAAACAGGTAAAAAATATATGGAAAGAGACATGTGAAGAAACACTGGGGAAAAGAGAACGCCAGAATAAGGCATGGATGACAGCAGAGACCCTGGATAAAATTAAAGAAAGAAAGAACAAGAAAGCAGACATAAATAAAAGCAAAACAAGAAGTAATAAAGCCAAGACACAGGAAGCTTACACAGAGGTGAACAAAGAAGTGAGAAGATGCATTAAAAGGGATAAGAGGAAATATATAGATGAACTACCTAAATAGGCAGAAGAAGCAGCAAATAAAGGGAATATGAAAGAACTGTACAACAGCACAAAGAAATTAGGGGGAAAATACAAACAGATCAACGCCTTTATCAAAGATAAGAAAGGAAATCTGCTTAGTAATATAAGGGAACAAATGGAGAGATGGAAAGAGCACTTTGAAGAACTTTTGAACAGACCCGACTCAAATAATCCTCCAGATATACTATCAGCAGAAGAAGAGTTACACATTAACTGTGGAAAACCAAGCAAAGAAGAAATAATGAAAGCCATCAAACTATTAAAAGATGATAAAGCAACAGGACCAGATGAAATTCCTTCGGAAGCCATCAAAGCAGATATTAACACCTCTACCAAGATGTTACATGATCTATTGGATAAAATTTGGGAGAGGGAAGAAATACCTAAAGACTGGAGAGAAGGTTATATGATCAAGCTACCAAAGAAAGGAAGTTTACAGGAGTGCACAAATTATAGGGGAATTATGCTACTATCAGTGCCAGGAAAAATATTAAGCAGAATCATTCTGGAGAGACTAAAAGAGGCTATAGAGAAACACTTGAGAGATGAACAAGCAGGTTTTAGGAAGAACAGATCATGTGCTGATCAAATAACTACCCTACGTATAATAGTTGAACAAAGTTTAGAACTAAAATCCCCACTTTATATTGGATTCATAGATTACGAAAAGGCATTTGATAGTTTAGATAGAAGAATGCTTTGGAAGTTGCTGAGTCATTACGGAATCCCCATAAAGTTTATTAACCTGATAAAAACAATGTATGAAGGAACAAAATGTAGTGTGGTGCATGAAAGACAGCTTACAGAAGCATTTGAAATAAGAACAGGAGTAAGGCAAGGATGCCTCCTGTCTCCATTTCTCTTTCTACTGGCCATAGATTGGATTATGAAAATAACTCAAAACAACAGAAATGGGATCCAGTGGTCACTGACCAAACAACTTGATGATTTAGACTTTGCTGATGACATAGCTCTCCTATCACACAGCCATCAACAGATGCAGGATAAAATGAGTATATTAGATGAGAGATCACAACAGCTAGGACTAAAGATTAATAGAGATAAGACCAACATTATGAGAATTAATGCAGTTGGCAATAACCAAATAAAACTAGGAGAAATACCTCTACTAGTCGTACAATCTTATATATATCTGGGCAAGAATATAGATAAAGAGGGAGGAACAGAGAATGATACCAAAATAAGGATATCAAAAGCAAGAGGAGCTTTCATTGCACTGGGAAACATATGGAAATCCAAAGAAATTAGGCTAAATACACAAATAAAAATTTTGAACTCAAATGTTAAGTCGGTCCTATCATATGGCTGTGAAACATGGAGAATGACAAAATTGACAATCACGAAGGTACAGACTTTCATTAATGGATGCTTGCGCAGAATAAAGGGATGGAAATGGCAGGACAAAGTCACTAACGTGGAATTATGGAAATGTACCGGTCAAATACCAGTGGATAAAGAGATACAGCGAAGACGATGGCGATGGATAGGACACACACTACGGAAGCCAACTGAGAGTATTACACAACAGGCCCTTTTTTGGAATCCCCAGGGGAAAAGACAAAAAGGAAGACCAAGGAATTCTTGGAGAAGACAGATCGAAGCAGAGATGAAGATGATGGGGAAGACATGGAATGCTCTTAAAAGAATGGCAAAAAACAGAACGACTTGGAAAGTGTTTGTTGAAGACCTATGCTCCACTGGGAGCTAAAAGGTAGAAGAAGAAGATCTTAACTCTCATCTCTTTCATCCGAAGGAGTGATGTGGACTCATGGTTGTTGAATTCCTGTGCTCTTCCCACATCTCGGAGGACATTCATGACGTCCGCCTGATCCATTGGTTGACCGTCTTCAACGACAGCGCAACTAGCCAACCTGTCCGCTCTTTCATTTCACCGTACTCCGCATGTCCAAGGACACGGACAAAGGTGACCTTACGTATTTTTGACTTTGCAATGACTCTACCCATTGCATACTTACAGAGCGCCTCCACTTTCCTTATCATACTCATCAAATCACTAAGTATTCAGGCGTGGGTGTAGTCTTGTGACTCTAACCAGATGAATGCCCCCGTCACTGCCATCGCCTCCATCGTCATGCTATTCGTGGTCATGACATATGCACCACTTTCTTCCTGACTATTCTGCCTGCCGAGCGTGCTGTCAATTATTATTATTATACAACTGCTAAGTGATACCGGTTTTAATCGTAAATTGATAAGTTAGCGTCTATTATACAAGTAGTCTGAATATTTACTTAGTTCACAGAGACGTAATAAATGATTGAATCACTTATTATATTTGCTTACATAACAAAAATACACACACATTATTTAAATTATTATATTTGCTTAAGTTCACGTCCATTATAAAAATCAATTATTCCTTCTGGTAATGGTAATGAAGACACATGTCGTTAGCAAGAAAAGAATGTAGACCAAAGTCTTGAAGACCCGTGGTCCACTTGCAACTTGTAGATGACGAGTCAGGACGAGACCTTCAAGTGGAGGCCTGTACGAGGGCTAGTATCCGGGGATCTCATTCTGACATTATTTCTCTCTGTGGGCGTAATCGAGAGGAGATTAGCCTTGTCTAACTCTGCAGGCTCGGGAAATTGAGTTTCGGCAGAGAAATAGAGGGAGGGGACATTAAACAGTTTATTAAAGCATTGATGAATTAGATGGAGAGTTTTTACATTAAGTAGAAATGATGTATTAATACCTCTACTAGACGTACAATCTGACATATATCCGGGCAAGAATATAGACAAAGAAGGAGGAACAGAGAATGATACAGAAATAAGGATATCGAAAGCAAGAGGAGCATTCGTTGTAATGGGAAGCATATAGTAGTCCAAAGAAAATAGGTTAAATACAAAATCTAAAATGTTCAACTCCAAAGTTATTCAATATTATTATATGGCTGTGAAACATGGAGAACAACTATAATGACAATCATGAAGATACCGACTTTCATTAATGGATGCTTACGCAGAATAATAGGATGGAAATGGCGAACAAAATCACTAACATAGAATTATGGAAATGTACCAGTCAAATACGTTGGGGCATCATTGACAGACTTGCTCAATCCGGGGGTAGTTGGGGCACCACTGGAAGGGGTAGACAATAAAGGTAAAGTACGAGACTGGATCGGCGTCTTTGCACGAGTTTTCACCCATATGTGCTCGGCCGCCTATCCAGAAGTGTTCAGAGACTTCTAATAATCTTTCGAAAGCAACACACATGAAAGCTGTTTTAACCTTTTCTCCTGTCCTGCATATGTAGTCCAAGTATAAATGCAACTACACAAACAATGACAGTAAACAGTTAAGCATATAATATAGACAGTAGACTAGATATATATATAGATAGACAGACATACAGGCAGGCAGACAGACATGCAGGCAGACAGACAGGCGGGCGGACGGACGGGTGTACGGATAGACTGGATTGGATTGGAGGGAGGTAGGGACGGACACACGGATGTATATAAGATGGATGGTTGGAACATTTCAAAAATGGACAAAAAGCAACATTAGAGTTTGTTTATTTAAATGACCAAAATAATTTTGAAAAAAAAAAAAAAAAAAACCGCTGATATAAAAATAATTCAATATATTGTTAACATATACTCTATTTTAGAAACTGGTATAAACATAGAGCAACATAAGGCGCGTGCATGTTAAACGGGATAAGATTGGAGGATTCCAGCAAACCAATGGCAACAGAGAGAGACCTTTGACAAACTTGGCCAGAGTCCTTGACGGCTGGTACTTGCAACAACTGTCAAGCCTTAAGTACTTCTCCCAGAGGGCTAAATACCACGTGACGTCCGCAGATTACGTCCGACATTTAATGTTTTGTCTCCGACGAGCAATCTTTGGTCCGACTTCTAACGTCGCCCAGGCCTTCATTTTAAACTTCGGGCCTCTACTTTCCTGTCAAATGTAAAGCGGGTAAAATGTTCTACATTGCTAAAAGTGTTGCAATAATTGCCTACAGGGCGGATCTAGAACATTTGTCATCAGGGGCGTATCCTTCCTTCATTTTAAACTTCGGGTCTATACTTTCCTGTCAAATGTAAAGCGGGTAAAAATGTACTACATTGCTAAAAGTGTTGCAATAATTGACTACAGAGGCGGAACTACAACATTTGTCATCAGGTGCGCATCCTTCCTTCATTTAAACTTCGGGCCTCTACATTACTGTCAAATGTAAAATTAATAAAATGTGCTGCATTAGTAAAATTGTTGCAATGATTGCCCACAGAGGTGGAAATAGAATACTTATCATCAAGGGCGTATCCTTCCTTCATTTAGCAGACACAATAACTTCAGTCGTATTTTCTATAATGCTTATTTATGTTAGCAAAGGCGAAGTACACATTTTTTCCCCTAACCCCTATTCGTTGATAGTTTCTTTACTTCCTTCCAATCTTGGCCATTGTTCTAATGGTTTCTATGAAATTCTCCGTTTATTCCTAGCTCCTTTTTTCTAATCACTCCCTGAGGCTTCATACGGTAAGAACTTTACTATGTATAAATGTACTTGGCAGTAGCATACAGCCTACGCTTCTTATTTTCAACAAGCAAGGGTTTATTTCTGGCTCAATCTGACACGAGATTCTGTGAAACGATTCATCTCAGAATGATTAATGATTTAATCTAGATTAACTGGGATCGGAATCGCTCAGAGATCATATCAATGCAGGCGGGGGTGATATTTTCGGTTTTTTTGTTGCTAAACGACCTGGCTTCGGTTCTATAACCACAAGGTGAAGTGAGAGAGAGAGAAAGAAAGAAAGAGAGAGAGAGAGAGAGATAGTGAGAGAAGAGTTGTGTGTGTAGTTGAGTAAGAAAAAAGGCGTATAAAATAATCAGTTTGAATAGATTGTAGAGAGAGAGTGAGAGAGAGAGAGAGAGAGAGAGAGAGAGAGAGTAAAAAGAGGTGAAGAGAAACTCTAAGGTATAGAAGTGAGAGTGAGTGAGTGGGTGAATGGATGAGTGAATTTGTAAGTGAAAGGGTGGGTGGGCGAATGAGTGAGTGAATTTGTGAGTAGGTGGTGGGTGAATTAATAAATGAAAGAGTGGGTTTGTTTGTGAATAAATGAGTGAATTTGTAAGTGAGACAGTGGGTTTATGAATGAATGAATAAATGAGTGAATTTGTAAGTGGGTTTATGAATGAATGAATGAGTGAATTTGTACGTGTGAGAGTTAGTGAATGAACAAATACATTTGTAATGAGAGAGTGGGTGGGTGAATGAATGAGTCAATTTCTAAGTGAGAGAGTAGGTTTGTGAATGCATGAGTGAATTTGTAAGAGAGTGGGTAGGTAAATGGATGAGTGAATTTGTAAGTGATTGGGTAAGTGAATGAATGAGTGAATTTGTGAGTGAGTAGGTGAATGAATGAGTACATGTGTAAATGAGAGAGTAGGTGAATGATTGATTGAATTTGTGAGAGGGTAGGTGAATGAATGAGTACATTCGTAAGTGAGTGAGTAGGTGAATGAATGTGTACATTTGTAAGTGAGAGAGTGGGTGAATTAATGAGTGGATTTGTAAGTGAGAGAGTGGGTTGGTGAATGAATGAGTGAATCTGTGAGTGTGTAGGTGAATAAATGAGTACATTTGTATGTGAGAGAGTGGGAGAATGCATAAGTGAATTTGTAAGTACGTAAGTGTTTGCGCCAATGAATAAGTACGTGCCTGATTGATTGAATGATTGAGTTAGTGTGTATGTGAATGAGTGAGTGAATAGCAGAAACGAATGAATGCGAAGGTACGGAGTATAATGAGAAATAGTTCTGAAAGTATTGAAATGTAATGCACCCGTGTGGCTACCGAAGCTACCACGGTGAGAGGAGAACAGAATAGAGCCCCTGTTACCTGCCTCGCATGTCGTAAGAGGCGACTAAGAAGTTTTGGAATCGTCGTCTGTGCAGCCGTGTAGGATATGCACGGAGCGACCGTGTCAACGGAATTGACCTAAGCATTTTTGGACCATCCTGTGACAGATGGTTGAGTAAGTTTGTGGAATTCTTGACATCAGTTAAACTGGTTCCATCAATAGGACAGGACAGGATAGGATAAGATAAGATTGGATAAGATTGAATATGATCGGATAAGATAGGATAAGATAGTGAAGGATAGGATAGTGGAGGATAGGATAGGATAGTGGAGGATAGGATAGGATAGTGGAGGATAGGATAGGATAGGATAGGATAGTGGAGGATAGGATAGTGGAGGATAGGAATAGGATAGTGGAGGATAGGATAGGATAGGATAGGATAGGATAGTGGAGGATAGGATAGGATAGGATAGTGGAGGATAGGATAGGATATGATAGTGGAGGATAAGACAGGATAGTGGAGGATAGGATAGGATAGTGGAGGATAGGATCGGATATGATAGGATAGTGGAGGATAGGATAGGATAGGATAGTGGAGGATAGGATAGGATAGTGGAGGATAGGATCGGATATGATAGGATAGTGGAGGATACGATCGTGAAGGATAGGATAGGATAGTGTAGGATAGGATAGGATAGGATAGGATAGTGGAGGATAGGATAGGATAGTGGAGGATAGGATAGGATAGGATAGTGGAGGATAGGATAGGATAGGATAGTGGAGGATAGGATAGGATAGTGGAGGATAGGACAGGATAGTGGAGGATAGGATAGGATAGTGGAGGACAGATAGGATAGGATAGTATAGGATAGGATAGTGGAGGATAGGATAGGATAGGATAGTGGAGGATAGGATAGGATAGTGGAGGACAGGATAGGATAGGATAGTATAGGATAGGATAGTGGATGATAGCATAGGATAGGATAGGAAAGGTTACGGTAAAATAAGAATATGATAGGATGGGGATAAGACAGGGATATGATAAGGATCGGATAGGGATAGGATAAGTAAAACAAGTAAAGAGCCACGTCACGCCAAGTGGCGTATGGTGTTAGTGACCATCATTTTTTTTAATACATTCAGCGCATGATTTTTTGGGGTTATGTGGTCGGTATTACGCCCGAGCTGTTTTACTTTCTCAGAAAAAAATCAGATACCCATTAAGGCTGGGTGAACCCGAAAGCAGCCGATCGCTATTGAACCCAACCTCTTTACTAGAACACCAGTTCATTAATCCCTGAGCTATAGCGGCTCCATGGGAATAGGGAGGATATGATCAAATATGATATGGTAGATTAGTATATGATAAAAATATGATATGATAGATTAGGATATGATAAAATATGATATGATAGATTAGGATATGATAAAATATGATATGATAGATTAGGATATGATAAAATATGATATGATAGATTAGGATATGATAAAATACGATATGGTAGATTAGGATATGATAAAATATGATATGATAGATAGGATATGATAAAATATGATATGATAGATTAGGATATGATAAAATATGATATGATAGATTAGGATATGATAAAATATGATATGATAGATTAGGATATGATAAAATATGATATGATAGATTAGGATATGATAAAATATGATATGGTAAATTAGGATATGATCAAATATGATATGATAGATTAGGATATGATAAAATATGATATGGTAGATTAGGATATGATAAAATATGATATGATATAAATTAGGATATGATTGATAGATTAGGATATGATAAAATATGATATGATAAATTAGGATATGATTGATAGATTAGGATATGATCAAATATGATATGATAGATTAGGGTATGATAAAATATGATATGATAAATTATGATATGATTGATAGATTAGGATACGATAAAATATGATATGATTGATTAGGATATGATAAAATATGGTATGATAGATTAGGATATGATAAAATATGATATGATAGATTAGGATATGATAAAATATGATATGATAGATTAGGATATGATAAAATATGATATGATAAATCAGGATATGGTAAAATATGATATGATAAATCAGGATATGATAAAATATGATATGATAGATTAGTATTGGATAAAATATGATATGATAGATTAGTATATGATAAAATATGATATGATAGATTAGGATATGATAAAATATTATATGATAAATTAGGATATGATAAAATATGATATGATAGATTAGTATATGATAAAATATGATATGATAGATTAGTATATGATAAAATATGATATGGTAAATTAGGATATGATAAAATATGATATGATAGATTATGATATGATAATTTAGGAAATACGATGGAGTGTAGTAACAAATTGGGACAGAGTAATGGGAAGATAAAGTTAAAGAGAGTTATCTAGTAGGAGACACATCGAAATAAATAGATAGAGACAACACAGATAGAACAGTAGAGACAGAAACACATATAGAACGATAGAGATAGAAACAACACAGATAGAACGATAGAGATAGAGACAACATCACAATAACGATAGAGATAGAGACAACATCACAATAACGATAGAGATAGAGACAACACCAAAATAACGAAATCGATAAGGACAACACCAAAATAACGATAGCGATAAGGACAACATAGATAGACCGATAGAGATAGAGACAACACCAAAATAACGATAGAAATAGAGACAACACCAAAATAACGATAGAAATAGAGACAACACCAAAATAACGATAGAGATAGAGACAACACCAAAATAACGATAGAAATAGAGACAACACCAAAATAACGATAGAGATAGAGACAACACCAAAATAACGATAGAAATAGAGACAACACCAAAATAACGATAGAGATAGAGACAACACCAAAATAACGATAGCGATAGAGACAACACCAAAATAACGTTAGCGATAGAGACAACACCAAAATAACGATAGAAATAGAGACAACACCAAAATAACGATAGAAATAGAGACAACACCAAAATAACGATAGAGATAGAGACAACACAAAATAACGATATATATATATAGAGACAACAACAAAACAACGATAGAGATAGAGACAACACCAAAATAACGATAGAGATAGAGACAACACCAAAATAACGATAGAGATAGAGACAACACCAAAATAACGATAGAGATAGAGACAACACCAAAATGACGATAGCGATAAGGACAACACAGATAGAACGATAGAGATAGAGACAACACCAAAATAACGATAGAGATAGAGACAACACCAAAATAACGATAGAGATAGAGACAACACCAAAATAACGATAGAGATAGAGACAACACCAAAATAACGATAGAGATAGAGACAACACCAAAATGACGATAGCGATAAGGACAACACCAAAATAACGATAGCGATAAGGACAACACAGATAGAACGATAGAGATAGAGACAACACCAAAATAACGATAGAGACAGAGACAACACCAAAATAACGATATATATAGAGACAACAACAAAACAACGATAGAGATAGAGACAACACAGATAGAACGATAGAGATAGAGACAACACCAAAATGACGATAGCGATAAGGACAACACCTTAATAACGATAGCGATAAGGACAACACAGATGGAACGATAGAGATAGAGACAACACCAAAATAACGATAGAGATAGAGACAACACCAAAATAACGATAGAGATAGAGACAACACCAAAATAACGATAGAGATAGAGACAACACCAAAATAACGATAGAGATAGAGACAACACCAAAATAACGATAGAGATAGAGACAAACACCAAAATAACGATAGAGATAGAGACAACACCAAAATAACGATAGAGATAGAGACAACACCAAAATAACGATAGAGATAGAGACAACACCAAAATAACGATAGCGATAAGGACAACACAGATAGACCGATAAAGCTAGAACTAGTCAAAAAAGGTATTTATAACCGAACTACCAACGACAGGCTGACACTAATGAATCACAAACCCTGAACATCGCCTTGCCGTCCAGCAGGGAAGAATGTCAGTTTGTGAAACACTCGTTCAAATACTTCAGTTAACGATCACATTGCCTCACTGTGTTTGCAAACCGCTTGCCAAGCTTCTCTCCAACAGCTAATTTGACAAGATGAATAATTCTGTACTGTCTAACTACCACGGTAGAATTATCAAACACGCAAATTAGTGAAGCGACTGTATCTGCATTTGAAACTAACGGTCGACAGGGAAACGAAATGCATGCCGGAATTGCTGGTAGACTTTCAGTTTGAAATTTAACAAAACAGTAAATTGATTTGATAAAGATGGAGTCGGCATGCAAATAAGGGATCTCTTCAGGTGGAGATAATTTGTTGATGATTGGTAAGCGGATCAGTTGATGATGGAGTAAGGGAGGTAAAATGATGTGTGGAGATAGAGCAGAATGGATGCGTCGGTTTTGGGATCAAATAGTTGGTAGTAATGAGTTGAATTTTGGGCCATGTTAACGGACAGAACAACCTACTTAAAGTAATCTTGGAAGGGAAGATACAAGGTAAAAGAGGCAGACCAAGACTAACATGGACGAGTAACATCAAGAGATGAACATGTCAGCCTATGACAACCTGCACCATCAAATCAAGAGACAGAGCTGATGGCGCTCCATGGTAGCCAACCTTCGTTGCGGAGATGGACCCGATGATGATGAATGAGGGAGTTTGAAGCAGTAGTTGACGAGGGGTTAGAGAAATAACTAAGGACAAGAACAAGGTGGGTTCGATTCCAAAATCCGATTAAAAAAAAAAAAAAAACAATATGGGTTTATAGTTTACCCAGTGTTTAAAAATGTGTACCGGCGTATGTTTGGGGAAAAGTATAGCGGCATGGCGTCATGCTGAATATAAATTTTTTCATTGAGAAGGATGTAGACAATGACATTATATTGGCATTGAAGGATGTAGGCAATGACATTATATTGGTCAATGAATGATGTAGACAATGACATTATATTGGTCAATGAATGATGTAGACAATGACATTATATTGGCATTGAAGGATGTAGGCAATGACATTATATTGGTCAATGAATGATGTAGACAATGACATTATATTGGTCAATGAATGATGTAGACAATGACATTATATTGGTCAATGAATGATGTAGGCAATGACATTATATGGGTCAA